>RCUC01162152.1:0-51976 GCA_003697995.1 Taxidea taxus jeffersonii
CTGACTTGTTCATTTTAGTCATTCTGACTGGTGTGAGGTGGTATCTCGTGGTTTTGATTTGTATTTCCCTGATGCCCAGTGATGTGGAGCACTTTTTCATGTGTCTGTTGGCCATCTGGATGTCTTCTTTGCAGAAATGTCTGTTCATGTCCTCTGCCCATTTCTTGATTGGATTATTTGTTCTTTGGGTGTTGAGTTTGCTAAGCTCTTTATAGATTTTGGATACTAGCCCTTTATCTGATATGTCGTTTGCAGTAAGTCAGAAAAAGTGGGTGTGGTGCATAAACAATGAATCTTGGAACATTGAAAAAATAAAATTAAATTTAAAAAACACAGAAAAAGTGTAAGAGTGAGGACATGATCAAGGTCAGGGTCAACATAAATGTGAGAATCGAGTTGAGGGTGACAGCTTCTGGTGAAGGTCAGAGTCAGGTTAAGGGTCAAGTTGAGGTTAAATATCCAAAGTGGGGTAAGGATCAGTCTCCCTGCTCAGTGAGGTGGTCTGCTTCTCCTTCTCCCTCTCTCTCTTCCCTCTGCACCTCCCCTCTTGGACTCTCTCTGTATGTCTCAAATAAATAAAATCTTAAAAAAAAAAGATAAATTAAGCTGGAGTACAGCAAGTAAAGAGGGACTTAAAATCTGTAGATTGGTCATAATAAGGTTTTCATACAAAGCTACAGTAAAGTTCATAATGAGAGCAGAGATTATGAAATATAGATGTCAAAAAGAACAGAATTCATTTGTTACCCACGTTAAAATAATAGTGGGTCAAATCTTCTCTGACTCTCTCTTGCTTGTATCCCATACTCCCTCATGTCTACACTGTGTGATAGATATCCTTCTATAATGGAACTGAAAAATTGCTCTAAAATGACACATTTTTCACCTTAAAATCAGAGGATCTGACTTTGGAGAGCTGGGGATATTTTTCTGAAATAGGATCCACAATTGATTATGGGTAGCATAAATTTAATGTTACCATCAACTACAAACCACAGCTAAGATTTTGTCTTCTGGAATCCTCCATTCCAACCTTAAACTGCTCTAATAACAAAACAGGAAAACTGTTTCCATTCAACCTAGTAATACATATTTATTTCACATTTACTCTATGTAAGTTAGAAAAAATAATAAATAGTCCCAGTTTCATCACATCACATTTATATTCTAATAAATTATGAACAGGAGAATAATAAAACAGGGATAAATTATGAACAGGGAATAATAAAAAAGGGATGAATATGGGATTTCACATGTTAGGGTGCTGGTCGAAGACACATCTCTGCTGTAGTTTGCAGCATGACACTAAGTAAACCACTGGAACTCTCTAAATCTTAATTTCCTCACTGTAAGATTAACAAGACTGAAGAACAGGATTTTTAGGAACACCCAAAGCAACTACAGAATACAGAACACAGTACATATTATACACTAGATCCTCCATTTCTTTTATGTATTTTCTTCCTATGATATCCTAGCATGGCATGTGCTCATCAGGAAACTACTGCCTTCCACCTTGCCAACCAATCAACCTGTAGAACATAACCATTTTAAAGAGTCAATATGGTGTCATTGTTCAGTTTGGGGTGGAAAAATATCACAGTTAAAATCTCAGTTACTTTCCATTTGTCTTCAGAAAAGTGTTCTGATCTCTAGGAGTTTTCATCTTCTTATTTCTAAAAAGTGGGCTAAAACCATCTTCTCTTAAGGGATGACGTGAGGCTAGCCTGGGATACACCCTGCTTACGAAGTCACTGAGTAAGCATTCCATCCGCTCCTTCTTTCCTTTAAAAATTGGTGTGTTTTGCATTTTTAAAAATAATTTTCTGAAATCCATTGAGATAATTGGAGACACCTCAGAATAGAAAACCATCAAGAAAGCCATCAGAAGTAGGAGGGGAAAAAAGGAAGAAAAGCACAAAGCTAGAACATGTGTTCAGAAGTACTCTCACCAAACTCTTGCTAAAAACACAGCCACTCTCTGGGGACTGGTCAGTGTTCACAGGTTACCTGCTCAATTATCTGGCCCTTAGCACGTTGCGGGATTCCTCTTAAGATATAGGCTTCTTCTTCGGCTCAGGTCATGATCCCAGGATCCTGGGATCGAGCCTTGCATCAGGCTCTCTGCTCAGTGGAGAGCCTGCTCCCCTCCCTCTTTCTCTCTGCCTGCCTCTCTGCCTACTTGTTATCTGTCTGCCGAATAAATAAATAAAATCTTAAAAAAAAAAAAAGATGTGGGCTTCTTCATCCTTTTCTCCAGCAGAATCCTTCCACAAAGACAAGGCACTGTTCCAGCATCCACTTACAGAGAAGCTGCTTAGTCTCAAGAACATGTAGACCTCTTGCCAGTTTGATCCCCTCAGTGCATCTGAGCTTCAGGTCATCTCCCAAGCTATTTTTTTTTGTATTGTTTGTGACTGATCCAGCCATTCATGCTGAAGTACCTACTGTACAGAAATTCTTGAGCATGCATACCAGGAAATATGTTCAAGAAAGTTCATGCCTAGGGCTGAATTGTATCCCCTTCAAAATTCAGATGTCAAAGCCCTATTCTCAGTACCTCAGAAGGGGACCTCATTTTGAAATAGGGTTGTTGCAGATGTAATAGTTATATTAAGATGAGGTTATACTGGAGTAAAGTAGACCCCTAAAATAGTAAGATTGGTATTCTTATAAAAAGAACACCACATAAAGAGACAGACGCACACACAGGGAGACCACCAGATGGGGACTGGAGCAATGCTGTCACAAGCCAAGGAACCAGCAGAAGCTGGGAGAGGGGCCTGGGCTAAACCCTCTCCAAGTGCTCCAGAGGGAGCACCACCCAGCTGACACCTTAATTTTGAACTTCTGGCCTCTAGAACTATGATATGGCAAATTCCTGTTGTTCTAAGCCCCCCAGTTGTACTACTTTTTTATGGCTGACCTAGCAAACAGACATAGGCTCATAGTATGCACTAGTGTAGCTGACAAGTTGTCAAAATACTGAGCTGACTTTTCTCCTGTTAGTATACAGATGCTTCTGTCACTGCTCTGAGTCTTCCAGGCACCCCTGGCCTCCCTGCCCACCCTAACCTTTTTTTCTTGGGACCCATGGGCTTCCCCCATGATACCAAACTGAAGGTTTAAGGGCTCACACACTCAGCAAACTACATCTTTAAAGCCTCAACCACCTACTCAGGCTGGTTTACTCTTCCCCTGTAAGAGAGGCTGGAAAATGTGCCCATTCCTTGGCTCACCACTTCTTCATTGCACCTTAAGACAAGGCCACATTCTCTTCACATTGTAAGGATTTTACCATGAAGCTCTCTGGAGGAAAATATGTTTACATATTTACCATCATGGGAGTGTAATAAATATCCTAAATCTATACAATTCTCTATAATTTCTGGTTCCCATCAAAAAGGAGATGCTGAAATTGAGCATGAGTTAGACTCACCTACCCAATATTTTAAACCTAAAGATCTAACCAAACATTCCTAACTCATGTCCATTCAATGATTTCCCTCCTCTAGTGGTATTTTCCATCTCTTGTTTCTGCAGCCCCACCCAGGAGCCATTCCCATACAGAATCCCTTCACCAAGGAACAAAGGACATGCATGCTTCCCTTGTCTCCAGACATCCACAGAAAGCACAGATGGAGTTTCTGTCTCTGTTGAACGAGGGCAGGGAAACACTGATGCCACCTGACACATAAATAAAATGCTATGGGCTTAACCTTCATTGTAGGTAACTCTCCCATGAACTAATGTAATCCTATGATCGCTCCACACTAGGTCTACCAACAGCTCACTATGCTCTGAGGGGCAACTTCTTTGTAGACATGACATCATATGAAGCCACTACTGCCTAGTCGAAACAGGCATCCATACAGGCCAGTGATAACACCTGTGCAGGAAGGATGTGATGTCAACTACAGTTTTAATAGAAGCCCTGAGTTTCTAGAAAGATTATATTTCAGAACCCGTATTCATGCGTTTCAGTTGCCATGGGCACAGGCAGCTGTGTGGGTGTGAAGCAGCTTTTAAGTTAAGCAGCCAAAGGAGACCCATGATTAAAGCAGATCTCAGCTTGCTTAATGAGTAATAATAGACCCTAAATCCAATACGCCAGCTCTTTGAGGGGACTGTCAATGTAGTTTATTTGCTTCCAGTAACATTTCTTAAGTCACGTCTGTTGCATGAACAAATGAATGAATGAATGGTTCATTTAATGGGTATAAATCAAGGGACTACATGTGGCAGGCATTATGCCAACAGGCAGAGATGCAAAATGAATAAAATATGCCCTCAAAGATCTGCCCTCAAAGATCTCCCTCTTTAGTGAAGAAGAAAGGTGTACATTATGATAATTTTTCAAATAGACAAGTTCTATGTCCTATAAGAGAAACCACTCCTGGGAGGAAAAGATGATGTCGAACAAGGCTACATAAAGGAAGGTGGCATGGAGGCTTAGTCCTAGTGAATGAGGCTTTCCTCCAATATGTCTGAAGATCACAAGCATTCCTGGCAAAAGGAAGAGTATGTAGAAAACACAGTCACAGAAGAGCAAGAACCTTAGGGACTGCAAGGACTATTTCTCATTCAGACAGATAGTTCTAGCATCTCTGAAGTACCAGCCTGTAATGTCTTTGATATCTAGTAATCATAATCATCCAGGACAGGCCACAAATCTGCAATGGGCTCCTCAGTGGGGGGTGGGGGGACACACTATGGCAAAGTTCATGCACTTGATTTGTGTGTGTGTGTGTGTGTGTGGAATCCTCAGAGCAAAAATCTAGTAAGGTAAATGCTTCATGTGACATCAAGTTTACTCATTGAACAAACACGGTTTTCAGGGTTTGGGGACACACACAAGAAAAAACATAAGCTGAGAACAAGAAAAATAACCAGAAAAATGCAGAAATCTAGTAATCACCTTTCTAACCCTTCTCTTCTCCCAATAAAAATACATCCAGCTTCCAGAGTACTCACATGTAACAGGGAATTACAATAACCGATATTTGATACTTCTGGCTAGCAAATTGGTTAAGATTCCAAATTTATAATTTATTAAAAGTAACATGCAATGACTCCACAGTTTCTCACCAAAACCACTAAAAAGTCTTGCTTTTCCAAAGTGTTAGTTTTTACTCATTTTTTAAAAGATTTTATTTATTTATTTGAGAGAGAGAGAGAGAGATCACAAGTAGGCAGAGAGGCAGGCAGAGAGAGAGAGGGGGAAGCAGGCTCCCCGCTAAACAGAGAGCCCCATTCGGGGCTCGATCCCAGGACTCTGAGATCATGACCTGAGCCGAGGGCAGAGGCTTAACCCACTGAACCACCCAAGCGCCCTTTACTCATTTTTAAAGGTGTTCGTGGAATTATCCATTTCTGAAGGGCCTGACTGGAAAACTGAGTTATCAGGATATTTTCACTTGTCTCATAACTAGTGAAGTAGATGTTGGCCTGCTTATCCATTGATTCTTTTGTGTGACAAACAAAGTTATTAGGTAATCAAAAACAGTTCATACAGTTGAAGTACATATTTTATTTAGATGTACAAAGGCAGAAATATGATTACAATGAGCTTCAAACTGAAAATCAAGTGAGGGCATTAAGCAGGATTTTAAAGAGATAAAATTACACTCAGAAACACCAGAAGAAGGCTGCCCGTGTAGGTAGAGGGGCTGGGAGTTAGGCTAATGGAAGGTTTTGACTGTCCTTACACATTTCTGCAAAGATGCAGAAAAGCACAAGCGTATGCAATATTAATCGCACACAGCAATTCTGTGACAGCTAGGATCTGGCTTACATCCAAAGCGAAACAGAACTGCATCTCAACTCTACTACCTGCTAAAATTGTAACACATCTGAGAGTTTGCTTTATTCTGAATCACTGTTTAATCTCCAGAAATTGATTTATCTAGCTAGCTTTGAGATACCTTTGAAATTCAAATGAAGTAAGTCTGTATAAATGCATGAGTCTCCTTCCACAAATCTTTTCTTTCCAACAGGAATCTTTAGAGAGCAAAGACGACAACTCTGTCGCTGTAAATTTTTGCTCTCCCAGTCATATACGACTCTGCTGAGATTAGAGATCACATATGGTAAGTGCTGGCACATATGTAAATAGTCAGTAAGTAGTGACTGTTGTTCTTCTATGCATTCAAAGCTCCAGGAAAGAATTCCCATCTTAAATTGCCTTTCTACAGGAGGAGATCATTAGAGAGCATTTCTGATTTAAAAATAGGTACACAGCTATTCTTCAGTTAAAAACCTGACTCATTCCTCAAGTTGCAAATATAATGCCCTCACAGGTTTTTTTGGTTTCTGCAACGACAAGATTTTCTATTCAGAAGCATATTTAGTATAAAATGTAATCTTCCAGGGCTCTCACTTGAATAAGTCCCCTCAAGGTTCTGGAAGAGGCAGACAATGTATTCAATCGGTTATGTGATTTTACAAAATCTGCAGAATAAATGTGTTTTGGCAGCAGACAGTTAAGACCATTGACTTTCCACTTTATTTTATCTCTGTCACACTTCTGCTCCTGTCACCTACAGAGTATCTAACTAAAAGATACAGATTAACAGTGTCCAGGTGGCTCAGTCGGTTGAGCATCCGACTCTTGATTTCAGCTCAGGTCATGATCTCAGGGTCTTAAAACTGAACCCCGTGTTGGGCTCTGCACTGAACATGGAATCTGCTTAAGATTCTCTCTTTCCCTCTCCCTCCACCATCCCCACATGTGCTCTCTCTCTCTCTCTCTCTCAAATAAATAAAAAAAATCTTTAAAAGGGACAGAGTACCTAGCTAAAAGGAATGTTGAACTTAGGATACATTCAGTTTAGTCTTAAAGAAATATAGTAATGTGGCTCATAATCACTTCCATGTGTAGATAAGTCTTTGATAGCTATTCTATATAGGAAAGTCTTTCAGGGACACTACCGTCATGAACTATGCCAAATGACACCATATATTAAAGGGAAGGTATAAGGCAGAGGTTGTAGGCTGATAGGAATATGTGCTATAGCACTGGCTAGAATTAAGTGGGTAATGGAAAAGAGACAAGGTTTGAAAGGTACAGAGCTAAAAATTATTCCAAATCCTATAATTTGATATGAAATATCACAGAAATTTTTTCCTAAATTTAACAATGACCCCAAAAAGATAAATGCCATTACTAAAATTCTTATTGATCAATAATTTCTTAAAGATTCAATTAGCCATGGTAGAGAAAAAGTGGAATAATCTTTTTATCCTCTCTATAGATAATAGTATGAAATATCATCACAGGAAAATAGAAGCATGCAGAGCTTAACAAAATAAAGATAGAAAAATATTGTAGAGGTAAGATAAGCAGTTAGTAAAAACTATGATTGCTCTCACCTTTTAAAATTTTTTTTAAATTTAAATTTTTAAAAAAATTTTTCATGTGCTAAAATTTTTCATTTTTTCACATGTATATTTTTCAGTATAAATTTATGTTGACTTTTATATCTCACTTCTTTTTTTCTCAAAGGTAGAAAAAATAGATGTTTCAGGGCCCATAAAAGCTGCTTCAGTCAACCTTCCCCTTCTGTACTCACTCTGCTCTTAAACTGTCTATATATACAGTATTTTTGGTGGTCCAAGTGGCAAGTAATCACCCTCTTGACCTCCAGCATTTAATCAGTAGAAAAAAAGGTACCAGGAATAAAATGGAGATCAAATATCACTTTTATCAATGGATGCCCAAGGACTATCATAGGGTTCCAAAGCATGCAACTGAGACCTGAGGCCAATCTGGGTGGCCTATTTTCCCCCCCATGTGAGGGAGCAGGACGTGACTCATCCATCAGTCACAATCACAGTAAGTGGGAAATATCTGATGTCTTCCTCAAACTGGGAAGCCTGCTCTATGGGTTCATTTCATAGAAACTGGAAATCCATCTATTCAATGCACCTGGGCACACTACATTCAAAGAGGACAAGAAATAATGGGAAATCCAACATCCCCATTGTCTTTCCAATGAAATCAGTCTGGTGGCTAAAAAATGCTCTCCAAAGTAGGTGAGGATGTACCCAATTAAATTAACTCCACCCCCTTTTTTGGGAAAGTGTGTGTATGGGGTGTTGGCAGTGATGGAGAAGAATAGAATAGTGTTTCTTCAAGTACGCCCTCTCCACAGATGTTCCCTCCGATGAAAAATGAATAGAGGTTAATAGAATTTATTATTGAAAAGACTCTTAAGACTAATTTAAATAAAAGGCTCAAATTATTTGCTTTTTGTTTGTTTTGTTTTGTTTTAAGATTTATTTGTTTGAGTGATAGAGAGAGAGAGCTCAGGGTAGAGGAGAAGAGAAAGAGAAGATAAGAGTCCCAAGCAGACTCCACGCTGAGCCCAGAAACCAAGGTGGAGCAACATCTCACAACCCTGATATCACGACCTGAGCCCAAACCAAAAGTCTGACACTTAACCAACTGCACCACACAGGTACCCCAAGACTCACATTCTTTGAACTGGTAGCAAAATATAGTGAAAGCCAATGTGTATGCATTAACTTTATTGCAGAGAATACCTATTAATCTAAGTTCTTTGGGTCTTTGCTAAGTCTTGGAACAAATATCTACTTTCTCCTGTCTTATGAAAATTTCCCCAAAGCCAATAGATAACCAACAGATATAAAACAATCATTCTGTAATAAATACATAGCCTAAGGCTGCTACTAAAGTTGAGTTTGCTTCAGGGACTTATACCATTCCAGGAACTTTATCTGTGTAGGTGTATTTTTGCAGTAGGAAAAGAAAAGAAGAATATTTTGATGTAGTTTTAATGTCAAGGAGAAATGACTTATAACTCCCAAACAAAAGAACTATAAAAATTTAACATGAGTTTACCATGAGAAAAAAGAAAACCTCATGAAGTCTGCCTCAGGGAAGCAGAAGAACCAGATGCAGAATCAGGAAGGAGGAACCTACTGAGGGATGGGGTGCCACTCTGAAAGGAACAACAGAATAGTGTGGTGTTCTCACCATAATTATGCTGTTAGATAGCCATAGGACCTTTTAAAAATGAACTATATTCTCTCTGGACCTCCACACCCACACACCCCACACCCACACACAGTGTGAACTCATCCAGCTGTTAAGATGTGTGATGTAGGACAGGATTGAGTTCTCAAAGCAGTGCTTCCCAAAGAGCACTCTTCTCAACTCCAGTCCATGAGAGAAGTTCTGAAGGAGAGCTTTAGGTGGTCAAGTAATTTTAGAAAATATTGCATATTTCCCCCATTGATATATTCAGTGTGCATTTGCCTAATGTTAGCTTTATGACATACCACAGTAAAGTAACAGTTTTATCTTCGTTTAGGACAGTGTTTGAAAAATGTATTTGACTGTGAAAGCCTTTTAGCGTAATATCTATGACATATAATTTGGGAATGTCCTCTAAGGCAATATTTGAGAGTTTCAAGCAATTTCTTTGGAGAGTCCAACAACACAGTACTGCATTCAGATTGCATAGTCAGAAGCCTGCTTTGAGCTGTCCACTTGTGATAGTGCTGAATTTGTTATTTGGAACTCCAGTAGACAGACACACAACACTTCTTTTATATAAAATATAAAATGGAGGGGAGGGATGCGGGGGGAGCTAAGAGTATGTTGATCGTTAGTGATATTGTTCTTAATGGAGAGAAAAACTATTTTTAATAGCAGGAAATCATGTGAGCTTGGAGATTCATTGACTGTAAGCGTATGTTTGTTATCATGTCAGGATCTCATTTGAGAAAAGGGGACATACAGCATGAAAGGAAAGTCACAAGTTCTAACTGCCAACTATTTTCTTTGAGACATACAAAAGAGAATGCAAATGTATGGTCTTTATTCTAAAAGGACTTATATTCTCATTGGGGAAAGTAATGCAAATATATGTAACCCCAAAAAAAGGCATTAAAAGTAGATTTAAAAGATAAGGCAGAGGATG
Organism: Taxidea taxus jeffersonii; assembly: GCA_003697995.1. Lineage (NCBI taxonomy): Eukaryota > Metazoa > Chordata > Mammalia > Carnivora > Mustelidae > Taxidea > Taxidea taxus. The sequence goes on from RCUC01162152.1 coordinate 9,948, forward strand.
GTGAGCTGTAGGTATTTAAAGAAGGTTTAGATCCTTCTGTGTATTCAGAGAAAACCACATAAAGGAAAGGGATAGTAGGTCTTCTAAGAATGATTATACTGAGGATGGAAAGAAGGATGGACACATGGATGGATGGATAAAAGACTAAAAGTCAGTAATGATAATGAGAACAGCTTAGGTAGGAAAATGATCATGCATCAGAATATCTATGTTGGGAATACCACCAAGAGTACCTGATAATGAGAAATTTAAAGCAACAGCTCTCAAACCCCAGATATATGTTAAAAAAAAAAAAAGCAAGGAAATAAAGTCCATACCTGTCTCTAAAATCTCAAATGCTTTTAGAAAATAGGTCAAGTTATTTCAATTCAGTAAACAAGCATAGCCCAAGTCCTTGGATGTCAAGCATTGAAGGAATAACAATAAAATTCTTTTTTAAAAAGTAAAGAAAAAAAATTAAAAGACACATTCCCTGAACCACAGGGGCTCAGGATATACTGGTACAGAAGATGAAGAAATAGGTATATACACAAGTAAGTTGAATAATATAAAGTAGTAATTCAATCTTTGATGTAAGTCAAACCTCAAATTGCAGAGTGCAAAATAGAGAGTTAAATTTTGACTGTGATATTCTATAAAGATTATATAAAGGAGGTGACATTTAAGCCAAGTCTCTAAGAATAAATTATATGAAATGAGACAGAGAATGAAGACAGAATTTCAAAAAGTCCAGACCAATAAGCAAAGGAACAGAGATGTGAGAGGAAATTGGATGATTAAAGAATGTTAAATAGCAAGTGTTCCTATGACATACCAGTGGCCATGGATGAGACCGACAGATACTTCAGACAGAACTGTGAAGGATCTTGAATGCCATATTAGCAGAGGATCTGTGCAGAAGAACATTATGATTAAGTATGTTTTAAAACAAAACTTTTCCAACTTTTCTCTCAGGTTATGCAGAGATCACTCAGGACCCAATCCAGAGAAGACATGATCAGAAGAAAGTAAGGGAGCCCTTGCTTCCAAATTCCATGTCCCCAACTCAATTTGGATAGCTCTGCCCCACATGTCATTTCATAGTCAGCTTCCACTTAAGATTTGGTTTATACAGAAAGATCCACAGGTTTTTAAAATGTTTACGGTTGGGGTTCATGTAGAGCATGAAATCAGCCATAACACAGAGGCCACTGAGGACGGGGAAGGTTTCGGAGAAGGGCATAGGCCTTGGGAATGCCAAGGGCTGTGTGACCACTCTGCACCTGGAATTCAGTGGGGAGTCGCCTGCCCCGAAGCTCTCTTAGCCCATTTCTTCACCCAAAGAGCCACCCTATGATCTAAGAGATGTATGCATTGTCCCTTGGGCTATGTTTAGCAGAACTCGTAGAACACACAGATTAGCCTATCGTGTCTTGCAGATAAACAGATCCTCGAGTATGAGTAAGACTCCTTGTCGTACATCACCTGCTTGAGAAACAGTGGTAAGGATTTGTGATTATCCTGAAGGACAAATAAAAGCAGGAGCAAAGAAGAGCAAAGGGTCTTCATCTCTGAGTGTTGACCCCCTTGAGTTTTCCTCTCCTTCACAGCAGAGTTTGGAGTCCTCTTTCATCCTTCTGTACAGAGATTGCTGGCCATTCCCAGCAGTTTACTATGCAAAGATTTAGAAAGGTAACTCTGGTTGTCATGTACAAAATACTTCAGAAAGGCAATGATACTTTAGGAAGATAGTGGAACAATTTAGGTGAGATACATTTAACCTTTATTAGAGAAATCAACGCTAGCAGAAAACAGAAATATTCAAAAATATTTCTGAGTTGCAAAAGCAGGAACTGTCTGGATACTGAATGCTGACACTTAGACACGAAGTAGACATACAATGAGGACTCCAAGCTTTATGACCAAGGGCCTAGAAATATGAGGGTATTGTTTGCTGAGATAAGAATCATAAGCTGGGGACGCCTGGGTGGCTCAGTTGGTTAAGCGGCTGCCTTCGGCTCAGGTCATGATCCCAGTGTCCTGGGATCGAGTCCCACATCGGGCTCCTTGCTCAGCGGGGAGCCTGCTTCTCCCTCTGCCTCTGCATGTGCTTGCTTGCTCTCTCTCCCTCTCTCTCTGTCAAGTAAATAAATAAAATCTTAAAAAAAAAAAAGAATCATAAGCTGAAGAGAAGATAAGCTATGGGACCTATTCAAGCATATACATATTGATTTTAGATCCAGGCTCACAACTGGATCAGAGATACAGTTAGTTACTTCAGGAGAAAAATATGGGTTAGAGATATACATATTCCAGTGTGCAACTACTAAAGAATGGATATATGCCCCAGATATGAACTCCAAAGGAAAAATCGTTAACAATAAGAGGGATATGATGAGGTTTTTCTCTAACATTAGCTAGGCCATTTAATTTAGCACTAACTGTGCTAAGACTTTTACATGCATTATTTTAATTAATTACCCATGAGTTCTCTATGAATAAAGAACATCACTATTGAGGAGAATAATATAGAAATCAATATCTGAACTGTAACTATATTCAGATCCTGCCTTGGCTATTTACCATCTGTGTCATTTGGAGTAATAGTCCCTAGAGCTGTGAATGAGAAGTAATAAACACTTAATGCATATACAGTGTTTATCACCATTCCCAGCACATGGTTAAGTGTTTAATAAATGTGAGCAATTATTTTCCACCCCATTTTACAGACTAATGGAAGTTGAGTCACAGAGAGGGCACACTGCTAAATAAATGGTCAGTGTTATCTATTCTCAAGCCCACTTTTAACTTTTACACTAGCCTGACTTGTGTGCAGAAGGAAGAAGAGTCAAGATGGTAACCTTGGGAAGAAATATCTACATTTAATCAGTGAGAAGAAACCAGAGTACTAGTTAAATAGACTTAGAAGGCATGGTCAGACTACCAGGAGAGCCAGGGAGGGTGATGTTGCTAAGCTATTGGAAGAAAGGAGTAGTCAGTAATTTTAAAAGCTTCAGAGAGTTTGACAAGGAAATACAATGAAAGACTTCTAGATTCAACAACCAGACAATTCCTGGGAACAAGTAAGAGAGGATCAGAATATATAGGACAAACCCCAGACAGAACCATTTAAGAAATGACTATAAGGGAGAGAAATAAAAGCAGTAAGTATAGAAGTATAAATGGTGAATGTCAGTTTGACACTCAACTTAAGGGGAAGCTTAAGGCAGGTTTTCTTAACATAGGGAAGCCTTTACCATATTTCTGTTTAGAGACAGGAACCAGTAATGGGAGAAAGGGTGAAGGTAATTAGGAAGGGTCTGATCAATGCATCGTGACCAAGAGGAATGGAGAAGCACATGGGGAAGAGAGCACAGTGGCACAGTTCAGCCTTGGAAAAGAAATATTCGGATTATTTTGAGTCCAGAGAGATGGGAAGACATGCTTCATAGCTCTCACGTGAAGGAAATGGGTGGAATTGAATCTCTCGTGGCTTCAGATTTTTTGCATGTAGAAAGAAATTAATGTGTGAGCATTGAAACAGGGATGGTGTAGGGACCTAGAGGAAGAATAAAATTTCCGCACAAGAATAAGAGAGAGATGGCCAAACAACCACAAAGACCCTCACTGAGCTTAGAACAAAACAACTGATGAAGCAGCTTGTAGGAGGAAGTGAAAGATATAATGCATCTCCTGTCCACAGAAAAAAGGGAAAGGGAGACAGAGGGATCTAAACTGCTCACATGAATGGAAATGGTGCTTCTAAGTCAATACAGATTTCGGAGAAGGGAGAGACAGAATGCAAACAAGTATTTGGATAAGGCATAGTACACGATGTATGTCGTCATCTGTATAATGCGTGTCACGGGGCTGCCCAGAGATACAGGCTCAGCAACATCATTTTCAGATGTGTTAGTCACACAACACACATATGGCAAGTTATAAGACTAAGAGTCTAGTGCTGATGGTCACTAATAACTCATTAATGGCCTAACCCAGTCAATATACATTTCCGCTCTCTGGGCTTCCAATGTCCTCACCTACAAAATGAGGCTGACCTAGAAGTTCTCTGAAGACTACTCCTGCTTTGAGATTGCAAGACTCTATATCACTGTCTGCCTTCTCCACTGGCCATACCTATAGGGAATTGTTTTTTGAACAGGATATAACTCTTAAGCTGACATTAAAGGGATGTATTAGCACTCTCTGGTTATAGGTGTGCCTCACCCACCTAAGGGCAGGTGTGCTGCTGAGGCTCAAAAAGGAGCTGCTTCATTCTTATCTCTCTCTGCAGCTTTCTGGGCTACTTAATCTGCTTGGAGGAAGAAGAAGGCACCACAGTTCCAGAGTTTCAAGGGATCATTTCAAATAATAAACTAGGATCTTCAGTCCCCATTCCAACTGGCTTCAAGGGATTTGAGAGTCTCTTCTAGTTCAAAATATTCTGGACAAAGGGATAACTTCACTATGTATAGACATGTATGTATATGTATATGCATATATACACATTTCTGGGGGCCCATATTGTGAATCAAATACAATAGTTCTAAGCTATGTGAAGCTTATAAGGGCTTAGATCAAATGGTGACAGTGTAAGCATGATTAAAGAATGGTTCTTAAATGGTTTTGTCTCAAGATCAGCAAATTGGGGTGTCTGGGTGGCATAATCAGTTGAGAAATGACACTTGGTTTCAGCTCAGATCGCGATCTCAGGGTTGTGAAATCAATCCCACATCGGGCTGCACCCTTAGCACAGAGTCTGCTTAAGATTCTCTCACCCTCTTCCTCTGTCCTTCCCCCTTCTCTCAAATAAATAAAAAAAAGATTTTAAAAATCAGCAACCGAAAATAGGACATCCCAGAAAATTGTGTGCACTGTCCTCTTCACTGCTCCCCTTAACAAATCCCATATCACTGATTATTTTCACCATCAGGTCTAGGAACACCCTCTTTCAATGACCTGTGGTTCCTCTTCCTTCCATTTGCATCCTTGAGGCAGACAGGAGAAGCATGTTAGGTGGATTGTTAAGCACACTGCAGACACGTAATACTTTTTGAAAAAGATGTGGCAGGCTAAACTTGGCCTCTCAAATGCCCAAGAAGACTTTACTCAAGAGAAAGTGTAAGAATCCTTTTCTGCAGTTGGAATAAATTGTCAGCCTATGATGACATGGTACTTGGGTCACATGGGTCAAACCGTGGGGTTAGTACTTTAACTAGGATTCTGAATGGGGGTCTTGTGCAAGCCCACCAGCTGATAAACATGGGTGTTTGGTAACCACACTTGAAGCTGAATTTGTGATATGATCTCATGTGTCTGTCTTCTACCAGCCTTGCTACCCTATCCATAGGAAAATAATCCATAGGTCTGATGATTTCAGTTTCATTAGAAACTATTTTTTACATTAGTATTACTGAGTAACTTCACTTGTTAACAATGTCTCTCTCTACATAAAGCAGGTGCCCAGGTATAAACAAATGCATTTGTAAGTATTTTTTCAAAGCTCAATCATTCATCTATCCATTGAATAAATGTGCACTTACTTCCATTTAGAACTGCAACCACAAATTTCATTTACTCAAAGAGGTATGTGAATTAGCCTTAAAAAGGTCCTTCATCAACACAAATCAATCAGAAATGCCCACTCATAGAAATGCTAGTTTTAAGAATTATGGGATAGGTGTAAAGAAAAAACACCAAAATTAAAATGCAAAAGAGATATTGAAAGAACACACCCATTTTGTAGTAAAGCCATTCATAATTAGGAAAATAACTGGTTTTTGCAAAATGAATATTGCCTCAAAATATAATCATAATCCCCTTGTGGATAACCAATGGAGAAGTTACACAGAAAACTGATTACATGTTTCATAATGATCACATGGCTCTTTGTTGATATAAAATTCTATAAAAAGAAGCCACTACCTACATGTGGCATGAAAGCACATTATTAAGTCTCTATTGTAATCCCAATAATGTAAAAATTCACTAAGACACTTGTATTTAAATCTAGATTCTGACCCAGATATAAGTATACTGAATAATACTGACATATAGATATAAACACATAAAATATATAAACATATAAATACTAGAAATTATTTAGTAACATTTAATACAGTGAAGTTACTGTCATTTGCATTTTGATTTCTTTCTCCACTGTTGCTAAGAAGATACTGTAGCAAAAGTTAAATATCTTGAACTGTCAGAATTAATCCCTACTTAAATATGAATAGATAAATCTTCTCAGCCCACTTGTAACCATGTAACCAAAAACATTTTGATGGTTCCTCCTATGTTTAAAAACTCAATATCCTTATTATGGTGTGATCCGGTCCTCACCTGCCTTTCCTGCATATTTCCATCTCTATACTATGAGCATGTTTCTGCCTCTATGTCTCTGCTCAGTGCATTCCCTCTAACCAGAATCCCTTTTCTCACATCTCAACAGGTTGAAATGCTATCTAGACTTTCAAGTTCATACAAATGCCTTCTCCTATGAAACTGACTCAGAACCCTCAATGAAAAGTGTTTTGGGTCTGTGTTTCTATGATTGATCCTTTCCTACCCATCTGCCACGTTTCAGCCTCATGGTTCTCCCTCTCCAGCCTTAGGGCACCAACAGCATTGCCTCAGGTAGCTATGTGAATACTTAGCTCTCTCCTTGCTCAATTAAATCTTGAAGGCAGGGACTGTCTTTCCTAACTTCTTAGCATATCAATTTTCTTCACAGACTCTGATCCACTTTAGGTATAAGTTATGTATTTGCTGGATGAGAAATAAAAATAGTACTTGAAAAAAATCACTCATATAGTGTTCAATTAGGAGATAATTCTTTAATATTTTCTGTATTTTCAGGATATTGCACAATGTATGTATAATTTCTAAACAGATTAAATTAATTTTATCATACCTGGCCATTCTGAAACTAATTCTGTTCACCATAAGAAAATACTCTAATACATCAATACACGCTGAGCTTTCCTCAGTACATACTCATTGAAACACTTGGACTTAATTGCCGCTGAAATTCGTGAAAAAGAAACACCATCAAGTCTTTGGAAACACAGGAATTTATGCCATACTATGAGAAAAAAAAAAGTGCAATTGAAGGGCTTAGACAAATATAAATCATTTTTAATACTCTGAATATACGAGTCAAAAATAAGATGAGTTAAAATGGGACCTACTTGTAATGTAATGGGACCTACTCACCGGCTGTTACTAACTTTTACTATAGGAATCTATAGAGTCTGAGGGTCTGATCAGGTTCATTGCTGTAACTCTCTATATATCCATCTGTACCTAAGTCTAGCTAGCTAGCAATCTAGCTATAATGATACCTGGAGGAAATTCCCTAACTTAGAAAGGAATATAACAAATAATATAGTAATGATAGAATTGAATACATCCCTGGAATGAGAACATATATAGTTTACTATATATGTTTATATATAATATAATATATAACATACATTTAAATATATATTTTATTATATATAATATATAAATATAATAAATATATTTACTATGTAATATAACAAAAATAGATATTTTATTTTATTTTTTTTGCTGGCTATATAGGATTCTTTATTTTTTTTATTTAATTTCTTTTCAGTATAACAGAATTCATTTTTTATGCACCACACCCAGTGCTCCATGCAATACATGCCCTCCATAAAACCCACCACCTGGCTCCCCCAACCTCCCATCCCCCGCCCCTTCAAAACCCTCAGAATGTTTTTCAGAGTCCATAGTCTCTCATGGTTCATCTCCCCTTCCAATTTCCCTCAACTTCCTTTCCTTTCCATCTCCCCATGTCCTCTGTGTTATTGGTTATGCTCTACAAATAAGTAAAACCATATGATAATTGACTCTCTCTGCTTGACTTATTTCACTCAGCATAATCTCTTCCAGTCCCGTCCATGTTGATATAAAAGTTGGGTGTTCATCCTTTCTGATGGAGGCATAATACTCCGTAGTGTATATGGACCACATCTTCCTTATCCATTCATCCATTGAAGGGCATTTGGTTCTTTCCACAGTTTGGCGACCATGGCCATTGCTGCTATGAACATTGGGGTACAGATGGCCCTTCTTTTCACTACACCTGTATCTTTGGGGTAAATACCCAGTAGTGCTATTACAGGGTCATAGGGAAGTTCTATTTTTAATTTCTTAAGGAATCTCCACACTGTTTTCCAAAGTGGCTGCACCAACTTGCATTCCCACCAACGGTGTCAGAGGGTTCCCCTTTCTCCACATCCTCTCCAACACGTGTTGTTTCCTGTCTTGCTAATTTTGGCCATTCTAACTGGTGTAAGGTGGTATCTCAATGTGGTTTTGATTTGAATCTCCTTGATGGCCAGTGATGATGAACATTGATATTTTATTTTTTAATTAACATAGAATGTATTATTTATTTCAGGGGTACAAGTTTGTAAGTCATCAATCTTACACAATTCACAGCAGTCACCATAGCACATACCCTCCCCTGTCCATCAAAAAATAGATATTTTTTAATTTAAATTCAATTAGCTAACATATAGTACATCATTAGTTTCAAATGTAGTATACAATAACTCATCAGTTAGGTAACACCTAGTGTCCATCACATCACGTGTCCTCCTTAATGTCGATCACCCAGTTACCCCTCCCCCCCACCCACCTCCCCTCTAGCAACCCTCAGTTTGTTTTCTATAGTTCAGAGTCTCTCATAGGTTTTCTCCCTCTCTGGTGAGGGAAAATAAAAATGGACACTTAATGGGCTTTGTATCAGATTCTTCATCACTAGGAATCCAATAAGCATGCTTAGAGATTTAAATGCAGCAACATACACTCTCTAGGGGCTCACATAGAAATTTCTGGACAACCCCAGGTATATTTTATAAAAATGTATTCAATATTCCAATTTTATGCTTTGAAAATCAAAATGAATGCATAATGTTTTGTATACAATCTGTGAAAAATAAAGCTAAACAAAATTTCTTGGGCTGTTGAAGTTCTACTTCAACCACTTTTTTGTTCACTGCTCAGTATAGGGATGCTTCATCTTCATCTTCTCCCTACTCCCCTCCTCCTTGCCTGAGTGCTAAGCCTCCTCTTGCCAGCTATGTTCTCCAAACTGTGGTCAGACTCTGCACTCTTCAGATATGAATAAAGCCTTAGTTCCCATTTTTGTTAGGAGAGCCAAACCCTATCAGGGTCCAGAGGGAAAGTAAATTCTTGATTTGGACAGTTGACATGACAGTTGCTAGAAATATGATGGCTCCGGGCATTACTGCTTAATCATGCCTGTCTAAGACCACGTGGGCTGCATACTAACCAGGGAGAAATATCAGCATTTTCACAAACAAAAGCTGAGCTTCAGTTAACAAGCTTTGGCTGTTTCCTTTTTAGATGCCATATAGGTCACTAGTATCCAAAGGCAGGGATTAGTAGCAATGAATATAACATCATTCTCCAGTTTCATTCTGCTCAGCTGTTTTGAAACTCCAAGATGGGAAGAAGAGCACTCACTTAGGTAGAAACATTTTTATTCAATAACAGTGAGTATTGGGCAAAAGGGCTAGGTACGATAAAAGGTTGAGTTTGCTTTCATGTCCACATAGTTAAAATCCTCTGTGACCTATTTTCTCAGATTCTGATAATTCCAAGATGTGAGCACTAATCATGAAAGCCTGAACTTAGCTCTTATATAAATTTTTGGTCGTGGACATTTTCTTACAGTAGAAGATGTCTTTATTAAGCACTGGAGATTATACAAGATGACTGCCAGCCGTCATCTCCACCCTCCATGGGTCTGACCAGCCTGACCTCTTTGAGATGATTAGGTTGGTTGTAAATTCAAGCTTCCTTAGAATGTGATGTGAGTGCACTGTGTCTAGCTCTTCATAACACCACATCTGGCTTGTGAGCAAAAAATGGTACCACAAGTGTCTCCTTGAAAAGTTATTAGGAAAATTATAATATGCAAAATATTTTGCTACAACACCAAGAAGATAAAACCCTCAAAACTATAGATTTCTACTAACTGCATCTTATGTGTATCCCCTCATTGGTGCTTTGTACTTAATAAGTACTCAGTGAACATCTGCTAGATAAATGGAGGAATGGATTGCAACCTTGTCAAGACAGGTACAAAAATGACCCAAATCTACAAGAGAACTTGAAAAAGAGAAACCATGATTGGGTTACAGAAGGAGGATTATGGGCAATTCTATTTCATTAAAAAAATTTTTAATATCATAGCAATAATGCTTCAATAATAACCCCAACCTATGTTGGCACATAATTCAATTCACAAAAGATTGTTCAACTAAGCATATAGTTAATACTACAGAATTAATACTACAGAACATACCAGAACACTTAAGCCAAGGTCTCTGTCCTTGAATACCACATTGTGTCCTGGAAGACAGGACAGAGAAGTTTCTGAACAGATCATATCTTAATGGAACTCCCAAATGAGCAATACACAGAACCACTGGAAGCAAAAAGAGCTTTAGCTCCTACTTGAGGAAAATCTATAGAGCCATAAACACTCAAAAGTAAAGCATTTATTTTACCTGCTACAACAATCAGAAGCAGGAGCTGGAATTAATGCAGCCCACTGGAGTGATCTGCAGCTCGGGGCTGGGGTTCCTTATAACCATCAATTGTCCATTGCTTTTGGGTTTGGTTCACCTGACTCTTACTCCCTCAGATCCTTGTGGCCCCAGTGTGTCAAGCACAGTCACGGCTTCTTTGAAAATTACCCAACGAGCATCATTGTGCTCCAAATCTGCAAGAGCCATGGGAAGAGAAAAGTCACAGGAAGACTTTCTGACAAGTGCCAACCATTGCTAAAGTGTCACTGTTCTCGCTGGCACACACCTCAATCTTACTGAAAGCAATCAAACTGGCTCTTACTCCTGATCCTAAAATTCAAAACTCTCCACCTTTAGGGTATCCCCAGATGAACTTCTAGCTTCATCTTTTGCCATGCTATCCTCTCCCCAGCTCTCCTTCCATAAATTCAGCCTTACCAATCTATTTGACATCCTCCAAATATGCTCCAAACCCTTCAGGCCATGGAATTCTGCATAAGTCTTTCCTTCTTCAAATCCATCTTTTAAGATCTTGCTTAAGCCCTACTTATCCCAAACCACACATCCAGACTAACTTCCCATTCTCTCCCCTCTAATCTAGAATACCTTAATTACAGAATATTAAATATTTTCCTAGGTAGGTCTCACTTACTTGATTATTAGTTTCCAGAAATTCACTCACATCTTATCTGACACCATGCCTTTTATTGTGCACCCCACACACAGACAAAAATAAGCCAGGCAAATGTAGCTTTGTACCAAGAAAAAAAAAAAGTGTTGTTCTGAACACCAGAATTATAACACCAATAGTCAGGTGTGGTCCACAAGGTCAAGATATTTATTTATAACCCTACCTGGAAGGAAGTTGTTAATTTGATTTTGAAACAATGATAAAAGGATTAATTGGAAATAACAGGAGCCACATTCTGAGGCTTCTGGAATGAGACCCATTAGGAATGTGTCATGTGAGTACTAACAATGCATGATAAAGAACAAAAACATGGTCTGAACTCAATCTCTAATGCTTCACTAAGAGCAAAGATGGCCGCCTGGACTGGTCCGTCTATTTTTCTACTTCAGAGGGCTTATGCCCTACTTCAATGGAGTAGGACATGGAGTATGACAAATGGAGTATGACATGGTCAGTCATACTCCATTTTTTCATGTCAACTCTGTGATAGGCTACAGAAAGCTACAGGACTGCCAATGACAGTCTGCATTGGGTTTCTCTTCCATTATCTGAGAATTTTTACTAAAATCTCATTAAACGCTAAAGCCTGGTCTCTGCAGAGCAACGGGGAGTTAATGGGAGAGAACCCCAGGGGAGAGCAGGGTTTTCTGTCTGAGGACTTCTGTAACAGCAGCAGCCAGCAACAGCAGCTGCATGGCAGCTTAAAGAGGAAGCTGAAGGGATAGGACAGAACTTTGAGCAGAGGGAAAGCACTGTGTGGAATGCGTCAGAAATCAGTGGGAGACACTTCAAGGAGTTAAATGTCTGATAAATTTATTTTGACCTTCTGATATAATCTGGGTTACAGAACTATGCCAAAAAGCTCTGAGTGTGTAAGAAATTTCCCCACTGTAACATTTCAATTCTCTTCAACAAAATAAGTTATTTAAAAATATATATTTCTCTGGGTCAGTGACTGCATTTGATAAATCCTGGTGATTTTAGATCTTAAACCCAGGAACTATCTCAAAACTCCCCAATCTTATGATTTTAAAATCCAAATAATGAAAGGCATCAACTGTGATCCCTGAGGTCCCTTTCTACTCTGGTGTTCAAAGGATATAATGCATTTTTCCTGGGTGAGGTTAAACTGATGGTTGAGAGGACAGTGAAGTCTGGGATTAGCTCCACATATTTGGAAAAAAAAAAAAGATGGAAGGTTTTTTGCTCTGAGCAAGAGAGGAAACAGCCTGTTTGCAGTTTAATTCAGGTCAAAACTTTTAAGAGTTTCTGGTCTGTTTCCATATTGTGTTCCAGATTCTAGAAATTTCAGTCTAATGGGGGAAGCACAAACAATAATTTCCCTATAACATGAAAATGTTATGATAGTGTTAAATACAGAATATTCTTGCAAAGCAGAAGTATAGTTACCACATTCAGAGTAATCAGGACATTCTTTAAGGAGAACTAGATCTCAGTTTGCACTAGAAGTTAGTAAAAAGTTGGTCAGACAAGGAGATAGACAAGGACAATCCAAGCAGCTGTCACTGAACAAGAAAAGGCGTGAAAGTAAGAACAGTGTGTTCAGGAAGACAATAACACTTCTCTCATTCTAAAAAGTATAAAGGAAAATGACTAACTGTCAAGGAAGTAGAAGTGGGTATGAATTTGCTCTAACCATGTAAAGGAAGGGAGTCGTTTATAAAACTATGAGACAAATTATCCAGAATCTTATGACTAACTCAAAATTCAGCCCTGGTGATTGTACTCTCTGCTTCACAGAGGACCTGTCACTCTGTAGATACCCAGTAAATATTTTTATAAATAAATGAATAAACAGCAATCATGATTTTGTTCTTTCAGTGATGGGAAGAGAAAACTTAACATGACTACTCAGTATTTGTTCCTCCACTGCAGTTAGGGGATTGAATAGAAAGCAGGTGCCAGATTAGGTCTTTGGAAAAATCCATTGCCTAGAATGCCATTTTTAGTCCAAGTAACCCAGGTCACAGACATATCACTTAACAAATCCATCGCTACGCTGATCAAAGGATATGAGGATAAACACTGTGCTTTCCTGAGGAACACATTCCACCGCCATATAAGGGAGACATCAAATTCCTAACTTCATTGTTAGGCAACTGAGGAAAAAAAAAAGGAACAAACAAACAAACCACTAAATAAGTGAACAAATAAAACAGTGACATCTCTAGAACATTACTAATTCATTTTGGGGCAAATATAGGTCTAACAATGGGCAAAGATATCAAAAAGGCGAGGAAGAAGATATGTAATAACAGTTGGTATGATCTTGGGTTGATGATTAAACTCTGGGACATAATGCCACATCTTTATCTTCAGGGAAGTCTGGATATCTCCAAGGTGGGGACCATGTTGAGCAAGATGAATATCCTAAAACCGAGTCATTTGAGATTTACTTTGTGACGTGACAGTTTGATGTATTTTATAACGTTATACTAAATTCTCTGTTTCCTAATTCAATTTTATGACTACTTGTATTCTGAATTGAAAATGTTTTCCCCATTTTAACAAGCGGTCCTGTTCTTTGGCTGGGAAATGGTAGGGAAATTAATGCCCTGCTCTTCTGGAGCCTCTGCAGAATAGTTTCAGGTTTCACGGAACCCCAAATTTGCACAGTTTAAGTATGCTTTGAAGGGAGGACAAATGGGATGCAGGCAGCCACATGTTGTTTTGGACTAAGAAAGAGAATAATAATGGAAAAGGGATTTAGAAAGGTGGGAAAAGCACAAGCACGTCATGTATCTGAATGTCAGATCAAGGAATTTGGACCGTTCAAGGAACTTCATGAGGTAATCCTTATCTAACAGTGGATTTGTGGTTATCTTTATAAGCTAATTCTAATATAGGTTAGCTTAAATGTGATCACTCTTTTAGATGATGAAGGAATGAACTACTGGCTCATGCTATGAAAGTTTGATGCAATCTTAAATTTTCATAATGTTACAGAACCTTTCTGAACCTCAGGCTTTGGGAGCCATTTTATTTCCTATAATTTTATGCCTTTTCATTTATAAAACAAATCTGGATAGACAATGGGAAGTGATCATCAAACATTAATATTTCAGTGAGCCTACTGCCCATTTCTCAACTGTAAAACAAAGAAATTTTACCTCTAAAAATAACCATGCTATGTTTCTAAAATAATTAAATAGACTGAAGGATTTTATGACCAAGCACTCAGCAGTTATGTCTGTATATGTGTTTATACACACATGAGCACACATACACACACACAAAGTCAAGTCTAGTCAAGAGTCAGAAACCACATCTCTTAATTTAACAGGAAAAAATGTAATAAAATAATTTATCAGGTATCAAAAATTGTGACTAGATAACCGGTCCTATTAGATAGATTAGATAAGTTAGAGTACTCCAGCACTCTAACTTATCTTCTGTGTCTATAAATTATTTTTCATGTCTTATCCCACAATGAGCAACACCCAATTCTGACTCTCACTTCAGAGAGTTGCACTGATATTCATGTACAGTCTTATAACCACTTTTGCACATTTAAAGTCTGGCAGAATGAGGTTTAACTTAAGTTCATCATACTACAATTTAATTGGATATCTTTGGGATTCTTCACGATCCAATTCAATTGAATTGAATGACTTTCTTGTGCCAGCAAGTCATTTCTGTGGAAGGATAAGATCAAATGAAAGAAAATCCTACAACCAACTAAAATCTAAAGAAGGATTCTTCTTATATTGTGTTACGCTACTCAACCCCATCCCTTATGAAAGAATTTCTCATCAAGAAAATTAGCATTTCTGGCCCCTAAAATAAAACCGTCTATGATTTATCACACAGGGAAGAGGGCTTTCTGTCATTATGCAAGTGAAAAAGACAGGCCAGTGCCAATGTCAGTCCCCTGGCTTGTGGCTGGCCTCCAGCCATCACCCTCTCTACACACCGAAACCTGTTTTCTGTCTCAATGCATGCTACTCAGAACACCTTACCTCTTTTTGAAGCTCACAAGTTAAATTTAAAAATCCTACCACATTTCTCTTGAAAAGATTAAACTAAGAATCTACTTTCTCGGTCACTTAAGGGTGCTAACTGCCTATTTAGATACATCGCTGTGGTAACTAAGCTCTTAGCAAATATTATTTCTTTGTTCCCATGCACAGAGAGATGGCCAACTAGAAGGAGGGGCAAAGCGCTGGGTACTCAAATCTCGTTCACTTACTTGGGCAAGTGATTTTGAGGAAGTTGTTTAGCCTTCTTGAACCTTAGAATTCTTATCTTTAAAATGCATACTTTGTGGGGCATCTGGGTGGCTCAGTGGGTTGAAACCTCTGCCTTCGGCTCAGGTCATGATCCCAGCATCCTGGGATCGAGCAGGCATCAGGCTCTTTGCTCAGCAGGGAGCCTGCTTCCTCCTCTCTCTCTCTCTCTCTCTGCCTGCCTCTATGCCTAATTGTGATCTCTGTCTGTCAAATAAATAAATAAAATCTTAAAAAAATATAAAAAATAAAATGCATATTATGTGTACCTCAACATAATAAAGGCCATGGATGGCAAGCCCACAGCTAACATCATAACCAGTGCTGAAAGCTAAAAGCTTTTCTTCCAAGACTGGGAACAAGACAAGGATGACCACTCGTGCCACTTTCATCCGACATAGTATTAGAAGTCCTAGCCAGGGCAATTAGGCAAGAAAAGAAAGGAAAAGTCTTCCAAATTGGAAAGGAAGAAGTAAAACTGTCACTATTTGCAGGCAATGTGATATTATATACAAAAATCCTAAAGACTCTACCAAGAAAACCGTTAGGGCTAATAAACATATTCAGTAAAGTTGCAGGTTACATCATCGATATACAAAAATCTGTTGCATTTCTAATATCAATAATAAACTATCAGAAAGGGAAGTTAAGAAAAAACAACCCCAATCACAATCGGCATCAAAAACATTTAAATACCTAGGAATAAATTTAACTAAGGAGTAAATGATATTTACAGTGAAAACCGTAAGACACTGATATAAGAAATTGAGGAGGTCATAAATAAATGGAAAGATATTCCATGTTCATGATTTGGAAAAAATAATATTATTTAAATCTCCATACCACCCCCAAACAATCTACAGATTCAACGCAATCCCCATTAAATTCCAATGGCATTTTTCACAGCACAGAACAATCAATCCTAAAATTAGTATGGACCACAAAAGACCCCAGATAGTCAAAGCAATCTCGAGAAAGAAGAGCAAAGCCAGGGGCATCAAACTCCCTGATTTCAAATGATATTACAAAGCTACAGTAATTAAAACAGTATGTTATTAGCATAAAACAGACACATAGATCGATGGAACAGAATGGAGAGTCCAAAAATAAACCCATGCATCAGTGCTCAGCTATTTTATAATAAAGAAGCTAAGAATATATAGTGGGAAATGACAGTCTCTTCAAAAAATGATGCTGGGAAAACTGGAGAGCAACATGTAAAAGAATCCACTGGACCACTACTATCTTACACCATACACGAGAATTAACTCTTAATGGATTAAAGACTTAAATGTGAGACCTGAAACCATAAAAATCCTGGGGTGGGGAGCATGTCAGTAAGCTCCGTTCCATCAGTCTGGTGATGACTTTTGAGATCTGACACTATTAAAAGCAAATGTAAACAAGTGGGACTATATTAAGTTTCTGTGTAGCAAAGGAAACCATCAACAAACTGAAAAGGCGACACTTTCAAATGGGAGAAAATAGTCACAAATTATATATTTGATAAGGAGTTAATATTCAAAACATATAAAGAACTCACAGAACTAGATAGCAAAAAAAAAAAGAAAAAGAAAAAGAAAAAAAAAAGCCATTTTAAAAATGGGCAGAGGATCTAAATAGACATATTTCCGAAGAAGACATACAGAAGGCCAGTCACACATGAAAAGGTGCTCATCATCATTAATCATCAGGGAAATGCAAACCAAAACCACAATGAGATATCACTCCACATAGGTTAAGATGGCCATTATCAAAAAGATAAGAAATAATGAGTACTGGTGAAGATACGGAAAAAAAGGGAACCATTGTGCACCATTGGTGGGAAGGCAAACTAGTGCAGCCACTATGGAAAAGAGTATGGAGGTTCCTCAAAAAGTTAAAAATAGAACATTATATTATCCAGTAACTCTAATGCTGAGCATTTTTCTGAAAAACAACAACAACAAAAACCCCACTAATTCAAAAATATATGTGCACCCCCATGTTCACTGGAGCCTTATTTATAATAGCCAAGACATGGAAATAACCTAAGTGTTCATTGATAGATGAATAGAGAGAGAAAATATGATATATGTATAAAAGGGAATATTAAGGCCATTAAAGAAGGAAATCTTGATATTTGTGACAATATACACAGACTGTGAAGACATTGTGCTAAGTGAAATAAGTCAGAGAAAGACAAATACGATATGATTTCACTTACATGTAGAATCCAAAATAAAAATGAGCTCATAGATGCAGAGAACATGTTTGGCTGTGGGAGCAAAACGGGTAAAGGGGTCAAAAGGTATACATTTTCTGAGACTTGTTTTCCCAAGTCTTTAAAATAGAAAGAGAGTTGATAATCATCTGTTAATGTCATTATAGATACATTTATATAAATAAAATTATCTATGTAAAGTCCTAGACATACAACATGTGCTCAACAAATAGCTATTAAAGTTTTTTGTAAAAGAACAAGATGCATTAGCAGACATTTTACCTCATTAAATATTTTGTAACTTCATAAATAAATTTTGATTCTATATCCCATAGTGCCTGAAAAGGTGCCTATGTATTAGAAATTCAAGACATTCATACTGAGTGAATAGAAATAATGTCAGTGTTTCAGGACCAGATTATCCCCTTGCTCTCCCTTCCTTGCAGTAGCCCTTCTAGCCATGGTATTCACCCTTTTTGTGTTCATGGCATTTTTTTCAAAAACTGGAATTTTTAGCAGAACATATTAAGAGTTTAAATTCTACCCATCAATCACTAATCAGCCAAATGCATATTATAAAAATTCTTACCACCCAAAGGCCTGTGGTATGCAGCATTTTGGCCCCCACGATCTCTGTCCCATGGTCTTACTCCCACAGTTATGGTACATTACAAAATAAATCGGATTTTGCAGATGTAACTAAGGTTACTGATCAGTTGAGCTTAAGATAGAAAGATTATCCTGGATCATTCAGGTAGGCCCGGTATAATCACATGGACCCTGGAAAGCAAAAGAAGGTGTAAGATCAAATTCATGAGAAGAACTTGATTAACCACTGCTTGACTACAGATGGAGGAGGCCAGGTGAAAGACATAACAAAAACATGAATTCTTCCAACATCCAAGGAGTGTGGAAGAGGATCCTAATCCCAACATAAGAACCACAAACCAAAAAGAAACATTGATTTTATCATAGTAAGACACTAAATAGAAAAGCCAACAAGGGCGCCTGGGTGGCTCAGTTGGTTAAGTGCCCTACTCTTGATTTCAGCTCAAGTCATGATCTTAGGTTTGTGAGATCAAGCCCCACATCAGACTCTGCATAGAGTGTGGAGTTTCCTTAAGATCACCTCTTCCTCTCCTTCCGCATCCCCCAACTTATGCTGTCTCTCAAAAAAACAAAAACAAAAACAAAAATGAACAAAAAACCACACCTTGTTGCACTTTTGACCTAAAGAACTATGAGATAAATAGTGGTGGTTGTGTAAGCCACTAAATTTGTGGTAATTTATTTTGCTATGCAGCACTAGAAAGCTAACAAAGGGCCAGTGTGAGAATTAAATGGTACATGTAAAAAGTCACTGTGACTAAAGCAAAGCTTTGAAAACACGCTTTGTGTATTAGTCAGTGTATTCCAGAGAAACACAACCAACAGGGAATTGTATATATTTATCATAAAGTATCAGCTCACATGATTATGGAGGCCAATGAGTCCCATGACCTGCTGCCTGTAATCTAGAGATGCAGAAAGGTCTGTAGGGTAGTTAGAAGGCTTGAGAGAGAGAGCTGATGGTATAGATCCCGGTCTGAGTCCAAGGGCCTAAGAACAGAGTGCTGAGGGCAGATCAGTGTTGCAGCCCAAGCCATCAGCTGGAGGGCAAATTCAACTTTCCTATACTTTTTTTCTTCTGTTCAGGCTCTTAACAAATTGGATGTTCACCAAATTGGAGAGGCCCATTTTCTTTATCCAGGCCACAAATTCAAATGCTATTTTCTTCTAGAAACATCCTTGCAGACACACCCAATGTTTAGTCATATATCTGAGCATCTTGCCACTACTATTCAAAATAGTACTAAAAGTCCTAGCCAGAGCAAAGTAAGCAAGAAAAAGAAATAAAAGCCATCCAGACTGGAAAGAAAGAAGTAAAATTGCCCCTGTTTGCAGATGACATGAACTTATGTATAAACAATCCTAAAGACTGCATCCAAAAACTGTTAGAATAAACTCAATGGAGTCGCAAGATACATTATCAACATATAAAACTCAAAACGTAGTGACCCAAAGGGGCACGTGTACCCGAATGTTTATAGCAGCAATGTCCACAATAGCCAAGTTATGGAAAGAACCTAGATGTCCATCAACAGATGAATGGATAAAGAAGATGTGGTATATATATATGATGGAATATTATGCAGCCATCAAAAGAAATGAAATCTTACCATTTGCGACGACATGGATGGAACTAGAGCGTATTATGCTTAGCGAAATAAGTCAACTGGAGAAAGACAACTATCACATGATCTCCCTGATATGAGGAAGTGGAGATGCAACGGGGGTGGGAGTTAAGGTGGTAGGAAAAATAAAAATGAAAGAAGATGGGATCGGGAGGGAGAAAAACCAAAAGAGACTCTTAATGTCATAAAACAAACTGAGGGGGGTGGGGGGAAGAGGGGTTGGGTGAGGGGGGTGGGGTTACATCATATGTTTAAATAAAGCTTAAATAAAGTAAAAAAAAAAAAAACTCAATTACAGTTTTATCCCCTAGCAAGGAGCTATATGAAAAAGAAACTGAGAAAACCCCATTTACAATAGCACCAACAATAATACTTACAAAGACAATGAAGGAGGTGAAAAATTAATAAATATTTTTTTAAAGATTTTATTTATTTATTTGTCAGAGAGAGAGAGAGAGCGAACGAACACAGGCAGACAGAGAGGCAGGCAGAGGCAGAGGGAGAAGAAGGCTCCCTGCCAAGCAAGGAGCCCGATGGGGGACTCGATCCCAGGATGCTCGGATCATGACCTGAGCCGAAGGCAGCTGCTTAACCAACTGAGCCACCCAGGCATCCAAAAATTAATAAATATTGATGAAAGTCTGAAAAACTATAAAACACTGATGTAACACACTGAGGAAAACACAAATGAATGGGAAGGCATCCATGTCTGGGTGGTTGGTTTTAACACAAGAAGCCCCTTTAAGAAAGTTACCATTTGATAATCCTCTTTATCTGAAAAAAGTTTGTTAACTGCCCTCTCAGGGACAACTGACAGTTTATCAAGCCCCATGTTGGACATACTAGGTCCATGTTCCTCCAGTAAGGTGAGCTCTTGGGACTTCTTTTGAGGACATTTTATGGCTGTTGTTCCCCTTAAAGTTCTGCATTCTTCCATTTCTAATTACTCTGTAGGTAAGACCTGTTCACCCATCTGTAACTCCATGTTGGCTCTGGGGCTGCCTGGACCTCTGGTGCCTCCTTTTTGCCCCCGTAGGGTTACAAATGCCAAGTTGCTCCATCATCCTTTTCTTCCCTTTGGCTGTCTGAGAGCTCCTCACACTCTGTGACCATATTAGCCTGGAGGCCTCATCCCAGATGCTCATTCAACCAACTAGGACATAAGCAGAAATGCTTGTGCTAAAACACAAAGACTGGCTCTTTGTCAGGTACCATTTTGTGTATACCTCTCTCCCCAGAAAGACACATGAAAAAGAATGGCTTTTACAGAAGAGAAAAATACAAGATCTGCTGCTTTTCCCTACCAACAATACTCCTGTTTTTAAAAAAGCCATATTCCATTTCTTATATCATCTGTATCTCAAACTTTCTCCAAAAATAAAAATGCTTCTTTATTAAAATATTTCACATTTCCCTTATGAGTTTTCAGTAATTAGATATCATAATGAAAGGCATAATTTTCGCCTGTGGTAATACAGCACACACAATTACCTCTAAAACTGAGAACTTGCCCTGATTGTCATTAAGAGTGTTCTTAGTTACAAAGCAATTTGGGGTTGTAAATACTGCCAGAATCTTTTTATCTGTATTCTGGCTCAACTAAGTATTTAGAGCATATAGTAGTTGGGAGCTCAGGCCCTGAAAATAAACAACCTCAGTTTTGTGTTTCAGCTCTGAGTTACTAGCCATGACTTTGTGCAAGCTATTTAATTATCTAAGCCTCATGTTTTTTATCTGTAAAATTCATTAATTCATTACACATACTTATTGAGTTTCCACCATGGTCATTATCATTGCAATTATCATTCTGTTCACACTCACATGAGCTATCCATGTCACTGTGTTTAACTAAAGTGATCACAGAGCATTCGATTGCTTGGTGTGAAACATAAATAGCAAAGGCATAGCTCAGGTGTCAAGACTAAGGTCAACCTGAGAGCAGTGTGCCTCCCTTCAATAGTACCATAGCACTCTGTGCTTATGAGCTTGGTAGTGTTTCTTTTCCAAAGGTTTAGTGTTGATGGATTTATACCCCCTTCTCTTTGACTTGAAGTTAGGAACCATACAATTCATCCTTTATTTCTAGCTCTTAGTAAAACACTAGCCACATATGGTAGAGCTTAATGAATGATTTTTAAATGAGTAAATGGATGAATTAATAATGAAGCATATGTAGTAAGAGATAGGAAAATAATTGGAGAAAATAAAATAATTGAGAAAAAAAATCAACATGGAGAATATGCTCCATCCTCCAACTAACCACAGAATATCAATAAAATAGACCTCATTTGGGAGGCAGCTAAAAGGAGAGACACCTGTGTTTGAATTCTATGCTGTAAAGTTTGATGTGTTCATAATTAAAGGACAGAAATGATAAGCTCAGGAGTAACAGGAATGCCAGAACTCAGAGGAAATGAATTCAGAAAACTATTTTTATGAACAACATAAGAAATAACTGATGTTGGCAAGGATGTGGAGAAAGGGGAACCCTCCTGCACTGTTGATATGACTGCAAGCTGGTGCAACCACTCTGGAAAACAGTCTGGAGATTCCTCAAGAAGGTAAAAGTAGAACTACCCTATGATTCAGCAATTGAACTGCTGGATATCTACCCCAAGAATAAAAATATATTAATTCAAAGGGGTATATGCACCCCAATGTTTAAAGTAACATTATCTACAATAGCCAAATTATGGAAACAGCTCAAATGTCCAACAACTGATGAATGGATAAGGGTGTAGTATATATATGCAATAGAATATTACTCAGTCAGCAAAAAGAATGAGATCTTGCCATTCACAACAATAGGAATGGAGCTAGAGCATATCATGCTAAATGAAATAAGTCAGTCAGAGAAAGAGAAATACCATATGATTTCACTCATATGTGAAATTTAAGAAACAAAACAAACATGAATAAGGAGGGGAAAAAGAGAGAGGCAAATCAAGAAACAATTCTTAACTGTAGAGAACAAACTGATGGTTACCAGAGGGGAGGTGTGTGAAGGGATGGGATAAATAGGGGATGGGGATTAAAGAGTGCACTTGTTGTGACAAGCACTGGGTGTTCTACATAAGTGCTGAATCACTAAATTGTACACCTGAAATTTGGAAAGGAAGGAAAGAGAGGATGGAAGTATAGAAGTAAAGAAGAATGGAAGAGAAAGAGGAAGGGGAAAAGGAAAGGGAAGGGGAATGGGCAGGAGAAAGGGGAGAGGAGAGGAGAGGAGAGGAGAGGAGAGGAGAGGAGAGGAGGAAGGAAAGAAAAGAAAAAAAAGAAAAGAAAAGACTCGTATTTTAGACTGAAATTTTTTTTGTAATTTTTTTTCAGTGTTCCAAGATTCATTGTCTATGCACCACACCCAATGCTCCATGCAATACGTGCCCTCCATAATACCCACTACCAGACTGACCCAACCTCCCACTCCTCTCCACTCCAAAACCCTTGGTTTGTTTCTCAGAGTCCACAGTCTCTCATGATTTGTCTCCCCCTCCAATTTCCCCCAACTCACTTCTCCTTTCCATCTCCTAATTCCTCCATGTTATTCCTATGCTCCACAAGTAAGTGAAACCATATGATAATTGACTCTTTCTGCTTGACTTATTTCACTCAGCATAATCTCCTCCAGTCCCATCTATGTTGATACCAAAGTTGGGTATTCATCCTTTCTGGTGGAGGCATAATACTCCATTGTATATATGGACCACATCTTCCTTATCCATTCATCTGTTGAGGGGCATCTTGGTTCTTTCCACAGTTTGCTGACTGTGGCCATTGCTGTTATGAACATTGAGGTACAGATGGCCCTTCTTTTCACTACATCTGTATACTGGGGGTAAATACCTAGTAGTGCAATTGCAGGGTCATAGGGAAGCTCTATTTTTAATTTCTTAAGGAATTTCTACATTGTTCTCCAAAGTGGCTACACCAACTTGCATTCCCACCAACAGTGTAAGAGGGTTCCCCTTTCTTCACATCCTCTCCAACACTTACTGTTTACTCTCTTGTTGATTTTGGCCATTCTAACTGGTGTAAGGTGGTATCTCAATGTGATTTTGATTTAAATCTCCCTGATGGCTAACGATGATGAACATTTTTTTTCATGTGTCTGTTAGCCATTTTTATGTCTTCATTGGAGAAATGTCTGCTCATTGTCTTCTGCCCATTTTTTGACGTGATTATCTGTTTTGTGTGTGTTGAGTTTGAGGAGTTCTTTATAGATCTTGGATATCAGCCCTTTGTCTGTGTGTCATTTGCAAATATCTTCTCCCATTCTGTGGGTTGCCTCTTTGTTCTGTTGACTGTTTCCTTTGCTGTGCAGAAGCTTTTGATCTTGATGAAGTCCCAAAAGTTCATTTTCATTTTTGTTTCCTTTGCCTTTGAAGACATGTCTTGAGAAGCTGCTGAACTTTAAGTAACTACAGACAGAGATGAAGTGCTTCCAGCCCTTCGAACAGATTATCACAGATACTAGGAAATTACCTTCCTTGGTGGGCCAGAGTGAAAGACAAAAGCAGGAAAATATGACTATGACATAGAACCAGTCAACCAATGTAGAGATGACTTTACCCAAGAAGACAGAGCTCTAGCCGATCAATGCTAAGCTTCATCAGTACATTTGTAAATAGAACTGAGCATCTGGTCTATGGCCACATCACTCCAATCTCTGCCTGCATCTTCATACTGTCTTCTTTTCTACATATCCTTCTCCTCCTTATGGGAATAGGGATTGACTGGAAACTAGTACAAGATAACTTTTTTGGGGGGATAATGAACATGTCCTAAAACTGGATTATGAAGATGGTTACAGGACCCTATAAATTTATTAAATATCATCATATTATATACACATGTATATAGATGAATATTGTTATAATTCAATGGATTTACAAATTAAATTTAAGATTAAGAACTTCATTTTGTTAAAAGACATTAAAAATTCAACTGTAAACCACAGAACCGGAGATAATTTATCCATCAAAAGATGTATAATCAGAATATATTTCTTTTTGGAATTTTTTTTATTATTTAAGCTTTATTTAAACATATAATGTAACCCCACCACCCTCTCCCAACCCCTCTCCCCCCCCCACCCCCCTCAGTTTGTTTTATGACATTAAGAGTCTCTTTTGGTTTGTCTCCCTCCCGATTCCATCTTGTTTCATTTTTACTTTTCCTACCACCTTTTATGTATTTTTTTAAAACTGCTAAAATTAGGAAAGAGTTGGCAGGTGATTTTTTTTCATGTAAGTATAATTAACCTTCAGTGCTCTATTTGTTTCAGGTAGCAGGTGACTCTTTTTTAATAAATAAAAGAACAGTATTTCTCAAAAGAGAATGTCTGGATATCCAATAAATACATGAAAACCTGTGCACTTCCTCAGTTTCAGGGCTTTACAGGTGAAACCACACTGCTATGCCATCACACTCCCATAATTGTGGCTAAAATGAAAAATGAGAGTCAATATCAACCATGGGTAAAGATCTGAAATATAAGAACTCTCATATATGTGAATAAATCGGTACATTTTGGAAAGTGATTTTGGACTATTTAATAAGCCAAACAGCAATACCCTATGACACAGGAACTCTACTTATAGTAATGCATATGTCTGTTCACCTAAAGACATATATAAGAATATTCACATAAATACTATTCATAGTACCAAACTAATGATAGTACAAATACATGGATAGTACATTTTGTTATATGCATGCAATGGAAATCTCTACAGCCATGAAAATTAATGTACTATTTCTGCATGCAAGGGGTGTTGTGTAGTGATCTACTGGAGGCATGAAGAGAGCCATTAGAATGTTAACAATATTCATTTCACAGTATGAACAGTGGTTACATGGCTATGTTTACTGTGTGGTAATTTATAAGAAGACATACAGCTTTTTTTTTTTTTCATTTTTTTATTTGAGAGAGAGAGGGGAAGATGGAGAGAAATCCTCAAGCAGGCTCCCCACTAAGCACAGAGCCCACTGCAGGGCTTGATCCCTGGGTCCTGAGATCATGACTTGAGCCAAAATCAAAAGTCAGACACTTAGCTAACTGAGCTACCCAGGGGCTCTGAGACATACAGTTATGACTTACACATATAGTTGTGTATATCCCATTCTTTACTAAATAAGTTTGATTGGAAAAGAATGAATGGTGGCATGTTTGAGCCAAATACCAGCAGTGTAGATCAGGCACAGGCTCTCTTTTCTTCTGACACTTGATCTACTACCTTACCATGCCCCTGTATTCTCCAAAACCATTCTTAAAATGGCCAACTCAGACAGTTTCTAAAATTTAAGTTCACCATAAAAAAATCGTGTTCTTTTCAACATGTGGTAATACATTATTGTGGTTGGGTTAGTTTATCTTTTCTTTTTTTTTTTAAAGATTTTATCTATTTATTTAACAGAGAGAGATCACAAGCAGGCAGAGAGGCAGGCAGAGAGAGAGGAGGAAGCAGGCCCCATGCAGTGCAAAGAGCCCGATGCGGGGCTCGATCCCAGGACACCGGGATCATGACCTGAGCCGAAGGCAGAGGCTTTAACCCACTGAGCCACCCAGGCGCCCCTAGTTTATCTTTTCTTAATTCCATCTTAGAATTGCTGTCTACTCATAACCTATAGGGAAATACCTTAGTCTAAGAAGTAACTCAAAATTATAACACAGAAGTAGGTGTATAAGTAAATTCTACTAATTATTAAACCCTGAGACTATATCATCCAATATTTTCCTTAGATTCTATATGTAGTATCTTGATATTGAAGTATTTTTTTCTTTATCTACTGATAATAATATGTCTTGATGCTCTCTTTCATTGATTGTGGATACTTTATGGTCTGCATAATACATATCTTAAAAGAAATTGACAAATTTAAACTTTCAAATATCTGTTTTGGGGGTTTATGCTACATTTCATTCAGGCTCACTAAAACTCTAAATTTGAAGCTTCCTAAAATTTTCCTACATTATGTGAGATGTCAATACCAATGTTTTTTACCTGGCAAAAATAAAACCAAATTCTTACTGCTTAACCTGGATATTCATATAACTAAACAATCTAAACTTGGATATTCATGTAATTAGACAGTCTAAACTATACCTATATATCCTGCCTACTGCCAAAATAAGAGTCAATTATTTTAGTCTCTCTAGTTAAACTGACAATATGATATATTGCTGCTATGATTCTTTCATGTAATTAAGCAAAGATATTACCTATTTTGACACTTAGATATACTCTTTAGCTTTGTTCTACATTGATTTTGTATCAGAGAGTACACATTCTACCTTTGATCCCAACTAATAGAATTAGGACTCAAATGATAGACCATATTATTTTATTAGAATTTCTTCTTATAAAGGAATAGGTTTATGAGAAGAGAAAGTAATGGAATAGCAAATTATTTAGTCACTCTTTACACATAAAGTTTTGGCAATACATACAAAATACTTTCCCTCAAAATTCACAAGACTTGCACTGAATCCAAGCTAACACAGTGGGAGCCGACTTTCACAACACCTGCAACCCTCCAGTGCCCTTAACCCTTTTCATGTCAGTAGCTGTGAGCATGTTGAGGACACCATGTGTAATTTATCATTTTACACTTTGTATCTAACAATCATACATAAAAATGCTTCATAAATATTTGCTGCTCAAATGTCCATTAGTTCTTCCAAAGCACATCTTCCTTCACTCTGGAAATTTGTGAGCTCTTTCTGTCCCCATAACTTAGCAAATTTACCAAAACCTAGAGGGAAGTCTAATAAAATACCAGACCTAGAGCCTAACAGCAATGTGATCGCTGAAGGAGATAAACTCAAACCTTAGCACACTTCTTGCAACAGCTTCAAAGTGATTCAGATCCAGGCTTTGAGGGCTGAAATGTAGATACTGGAGAAAGACTGAAGCCCAATAACTAAAACGGTAAAATCACAAACCTAGATACTGTCCTTTTCTTCCCTACACTGCAAAGCTTTGAATTCATTTCATTCAACTTTCTCTAATCCTCAAGTCTTTAAAAACAAAGAGGCTAATGAAGACACAAAGAAATTTACTAAGAATATATTTGAAGACCTATCTTACTGTAGATGCCCTGAGCACAGCAAGCATTTATGTGTCTCAGATTTGGTCCCTACTATAGACTAAAGGTTTGTGTCCCTTAAAAATTCATACTTTGAAACCTCATTCCCAATGTGATGGTATTTGGAAGTAGGACTGCAGGCCATAAGGGGGCCTTCTTGAATGAGAATAGTACCTAAGGAAAATAAAACCCAGAGAGGTCCCTCATCCCTTCCATCATGTGAGGACTACAGTGAAAAGACAGTTGGCTATGATCCAGTCTGCAGGCCCTCACCAAACAATGGCTTGATTTTGCACTAACCAGCCTCCATGGTGAGAAATAAACTTCGGTTGTTATAAGCCACCTCGTCTATGGTGTTGTACATAAGATGCATGTTACCTTATTTTTATATTTACTATATACTTTGATATTTGAAATGTTATATGCTGGAAAGGCCACTTACACATCTAGAACAGACTGGATCTTATGAAACCTTTTTTCCTTGAGTGAAACAGCAATAAGAAATAATGAAAAACAACAACAACGAAACATGTAATGGTCTATTCTCTTCTTGCCCTAGAATGGACTGGAATCTGTCAGTTATAATAATTATAATAAAAAGGAATCATCTCGTTTATTACAATCTGGAGCTCAATAATCTATACATGGATTATAGAAATTATATCTGATGCTCTGTTTTGAAGAGAAAACTGTACCTTCATGGGGACAAGCCTCAAGGGAGGCAGTGAGACATCCTCAGTGTAAACAATCAGGCACAGACTAGATGACTGTTCTCAGAGATGCTGTAAAGAGAATCCTTACTCAAAGGGAAAGCAGACAGAGAAAAGCAAATTCTGTATGATATCCCTTCTCTGTGGAATCTAAAAACAATGAACTTACAGATACAGAGAAGATTGGTGATTGCTAGGGGTTGGCAAAATGAGTGAAAGTGGTCAAAAGTACAAACTTCCAGTTACAAGGTTAAATGAGTTCTGGGGAGGTAATAGTCTTCTCCCTCTTCGGGCATTATTTATTTGTTCCATTGTGCAGTTCTTTCAGAAGGATCTAAGATAGCCCAGACCAGCTCTCTCCTGAGGGACACACAGAGTTCATTCTCTGTGCAGTCCTCTAAGTTTGGTCCTCTGACACAGGGTGCTTCTGCCAGACTCTTCTCTAGAGACAAATTTGGGGGCACAGTTTTGCCTTGGTTCATTCCTCTCAAAAATTCTAAGGGACATAAGTCAATTATTCTAATTCTTTCTCTAAAGTTCTTTACATGCTCTCCCCTCCAGTATGGGTAAGGAGAAGGGTTACAGAAACACACTGTATGTCGACAACTCTCTCCCCAAGAAAGCCTTCTCATCCAAATAAATTGTCCCTCTCAACCTCTTCAGGCTGAATGTACCTTTAGGTAAATATTAAGATATCAAAACAGGACTCAAATTTGAGGACTTCCTTGGCCAGCCCATCTATCATCTTTACTTCATATTACTCTCAGTCTTCAGGATCTTTAGCCCTAAACAAAACACCAAAAGCCCCAATTTGTCATCCTATTTTATATTGTTGCCACATTAGTTCTCTTTCTTGAGGCTCACCAGAGAACACCACAACACTTCCCTGAGTCAGACTGTTACTGATGAGTATTTGGGATGAAGGTGTCCCTTGCAGAAATGCTGTCATCCACATCCCAATCAACTCTTATGTAAGTTTAAACTACTTCTCAGTGGTACTAGACCCAATTAAGCCTCCAGCATTGGTGTCTTAGACACCTCTGGGGATGAAAAAAACATAAGGAGAAAGCCATCCCAGAGTAGATATAAACCCAACCAAGAGTGGATGTAAATGGAATCAGCTTGTGACTATCCAATTTATATATTTAGCACCTAGCATATGGCTGGTATATAGTAGATACTCAATACATAATAGTTCTCTTCTCTTTTCCACTGAACCTTATTTTTTCAAATGAGAAAAACAATATAAAAATTTTTGTCCATGTTCCCCAATCACTCTAGAAAGAAAAATCATGAGACCATGCAAATTCAAGAGCATTGTGTCACCTCTGCATCTGTACATGTATTCTGCCTAGAAGTATTTCATGACATTAATTATCTCATGGAATGGGTTAAGTGCTAATTTTGAAAACAGGATGAAATCTGTATTTGCTTCAATCATGTGAAGAATGCACAGGTGAGAATATATTCATTTAACACCAGAAAAATAAGACTAAAGATAACAGGCCTTACCGAAATTCAAGCAAATCACAGGCAGTGGGGTTAGTCAGCTGTTCCCAGGTCTCCATGATTCAGCACTAGATAAAACAATGAGGGAAGCATGATAATACAGTCTTCATTCCAACTTTAGGAGAAAGATTAGGAGTTAGGGTTGATGCCCTGGTGGTCCACTTTTCTTTTGATAAATATTGCTCTGTATCATGGCCCCCTTGAGCATAACTCATGGCTGGGAGACAACAGGGCAATCTGTTTTCATCAAAGAAAGAAAGAAAAGATTGCCAGAGATTTGTACGTAACTTAGTATAGCAAGACATTTGCTGAGCCTTTGCAGCAATGCCATTTTACTTATAAGCAGTTTAGAGGAGGAATATTTATAGCCCTTCGACCTCTCCCACTGGCCCTGAAAGAAATTGGATTTCCAACCAAATCCATTTACAAGGAGAGAGCTATTCATTCTAATAAAACCACATGGTAAGTACATTAAGTAGGAAAAAAATGTCTTTTGATGAACAGAGACATTATACCCACAGGAGTGGCAACAGCCTCATTGAAAGTTAAGCTTGGCTGCTTCTGGTCTTACTTGAAATTTTTCCAGCTCTTAAAGCATGACAATACAACAGACTGCTTCAGAATTGCACAAGTTCAATTAAGCAATAGGCCTAATTTCAGCCTTGATTCATGGGGCATGAGCTGATGTGTGAAGAAGAAAAATGCCATGGAGCCTTAAGAGGAACTTCAATTCCTAATCTATATATTTATAACCTTGGCACCAAAATTAACAAAAAAGGATACCAAAAGGTATGAAATATGATATTTACCTTTGAGAAATACTTTGTCTATTTTGAGAAAAAATACCAGCATAGGCAATATAGAACATTACAAAATTAAGCACAGTTGGAAGACTATCGGGGTCCCTGGCTGGCTCAATCAGTAGAATACGTTTGATCTCAGAGCTATGAGTTCAAGCCCCATATTGGGTGCAGAGATTACTTAAAAATAAAATATTTAAAATAAAAAGAAAATTATCAACTATTAGAGTAATTTGGGCAAGTTCAGGTGAACTTCCTTATAGCACAGCAGTGAGAACTTTGAAGAGAATATAAATTCAAAAGTTGAGAGGAAATATGGACTGAGCTGAGAAGTTGTTAAGTGAGAAAAAAGAGGAAACCAATGATGACATCCTTTTTTTCTGACTTAACAGAGTTCATGAATGGTGGAGACATTCACTGTGATGTGGAAAATGGAAAAATTGGGGGGACATAAAAAGGGTTAATTTAGATGTGCTGAGTTTGAATGTTCCATGGGGCATTCCAAAAAATCCAGCAACGTCTGGTAACATATATGAAGTCCAGTAGACATATGTATGCTAGAGGCAAAGAGCTCACCGTTGCTAGGGAATTAAGATTAGCTCTAAAACTTTAAATCTTTGCTTTTTATTTTTCAAATTATGTAAGTTAATCTCTTAGGACTGTACCAAATTTTAACCTTGTTTTCATATAATAATTCATATATTGCTTAAGGAAACACATTGTCAATTATACCTAATTGTCCAGTTGTATGTAAGTGTCTCCTCAAGTTCATTTTCAGTTAGCTATTACCACTTCTGGAAAAAACATCTTAGAAGGAATGAAAACTGGCCATACAGCATATAAATCTATGTTTTCCAACTTGGGGGAGCCAAGAAATATTTGGCAAGATTCAGTATATTGTGCCTGCTGATTTAGGAGCTACTGTGCTCTGGACCTGGGGTCTCTCATCCAAGTACTGTTCAGTGGAGTATAGCTAGATGTTTCTGTTGGGTGAACTGCAAGCAGTACCAGAAGCAAAGAATATAAATCAAACAAAGAGACAAGCAACACACACACACACACACACACACACACACACACACACACACACATTTCAACCTTCAGTGACTAGGTTGTAAATGGTCATGGACAGTTCCAACTAAGCTTGGAGAAGATGGGAAAAAGAAATCATAAATCAGGCAGAAAATGGGACGATGAGAGTGCATAGCAAGAAGTAGTTGCTGCTTTATCTTATACAGAAGTCCTCCAGTTTCCCTAGGTGCTAGAAACCAAAACCGGTTTCCCTGCTGATCAGCAAAATGAAAGAGCAAGTGTATATGTGAAAATTTAAGAGAAATTCCAGTTTTTCCTTATACATATAAGCAGTTGATGAACTAGATCAAGCAGAATGAGTCGGGGGGAGGATAAAAGATGGACAGAGAATAAGATGCCTACAAAGGTATTCTGGAAGGACATAATAGGACTTTTTTGAAATTAAAATAATAAAATGCTGGTTAATAAGAAGCCTTAGGGGACCAGATCTAATTTATGGATAAGAGTGCTATGTTATTAAAATATTATTTGTATATAATTAATGCAATAAGACTACAATTTGGTGTGTGATGTAGAAAAGGATGAAAATGGAGGGCTGTGTGTGTAGAAAAGAACTCAGAAGGACAAGATGAATCTCCTTATCTCAAAAGGAAAGAAGAGAAACAGAGGTTCGTCCACATCTGGGGATACTGGAGAAATATTTTTTTTTCACTTTTTAAAATGTATTTATTTATTTGTTTATTTAGGAGAGAGCATACACGTGTGAGAGAGAGTGGTGGAGGAGGGGCAGAAAGGGAGGGAAGAGAGAAACTTAAACAGGCTCCACACCCAGCCTAAGCCCCAGGTGGGGCTTGATCTCATGATCCTGAGATCACAACCAGAGAAGAAATCAAGAGTCAGATGTTTAACTGACCAGGCCACCCAGGTGCCCCCAGGAAGACATTTTTTTTAACTTGGATGCTTGGGCATAACAAAGCTCAAACAAGTAGTATTTATGATAATGTGCAAAATGCACAGATTCTTGGCAAATGGAAAGTCAGATGCTAGCTCAATGAATCTGGAAGTGTTGGTACCAAGGGAAATGGGAGACATTTGTACTACTCAACAAGAAAGTGAGAAAGAATATTTGACCACAGTCAAGACCCTTGAAGACTGATATGAGTTATGCTGGGTGTAAGGATGGAACTTTTATTTAATTTAAATTCAATTAGCCAACACATAGTACTCATTAGTTTCAAACATAACATCCAACACTTCATCAGTTGCATGTAACACCCAGTGCTCATGACATCACATACCATCCTTAATGCCCATCACCCAGTTACCCCATTACCCCACCCACCTCCCCTTCAGCAGGATGGAACATTATTCCTCTCCTAATGAAGAAATAAGGAGGTCATTGGTCAATGTCAAATGTTTAGATATGGGTCAATATGTTTTCCAATGAGGTCTCTATAGGCCAATAAAGCAACATAACCCTGTATTCTGGGGGAGAGGATGGGAATCATCAAATTTGGATACCCATTTCTGTTCCCACTCAGTGATATCACATAGACTAAAAAAATAAATGGGTAAAGTGAACTGGCGGGCAAACACAGAATTCAAAATGCTTCTTAGCCTATATGTCATGGACCCCAACCAGTCAGAAAAGGCCAAAAAGAATACACACAAGCCATGAATAACTGCTACACCCATACCAGTGAGGACCAGCCAAATTTCTACCTTGCCTATGAATCTGATTTGCTCCTCAAGGACACCATGAGTAGACGAAACTTAGTGTGCTTCTAAGGGAGCTTCTGCTTTGAAGGAAGCTAAGTAACGTGCTGCCATATATTTACTCTGTCAATATCCTTTGTTAATCTCATGTTAATAGGATTGTGCAATGGTAGAATTCTTCCAAGCTCAATGACAGGAAACCTGCTGCAAGGTCCTGTCACATACATCTCTGAAACTTTTGATCATTCCTTATATTTTTATTTGCATTTTCCCCATAGTCATTACTTCCCTGGACTCTTCTATCCATATCTGGCTGATTTTTCTATCCATAGTTCTTATCTCTTCGATCCATCCTTCACATGACCACCAGAAAGAAGTGCTAAAATTATTAGTGAGCTGCATTTAAAAAAAAATAGTAACTACTCACTTTCTAAAAATAAAATGCACATTTCTCTTCATGGTACTCAAAATTTATTTCAAAATTGGTCCCAACCTTCCTTTTCATGTGCAACCTTTATTGTTACTCCATTCTCCATTCCCCCAGTGCCCCATCATCTTTTCCAGTTTGAGAGCTAGAAAAATTCTAGCTCTCCAAAGGCTACTTTGCCTATACATTCATGTAATCTTGATGTTGGCTAATGTCTCCCTGCTCTTAGATATTTCTGAAGCTTCACAACAGTTCTAAGTTATTTACCTCCCCTTTCTTCAAGAAGATCATACCTTCCTGCCACACAGACTTCAGGCTTGGCTGTGTGATTTGTTTGGCCAATGAATGTGAGTGGAAGTAATATTTCTTTGCAGAAGTTTTAGGAGCTATGACATAATTCTGACACCACTATTTTTCTTTTGCCATGAGACTAGCATGTCCCAGTTAGGGGCTGCTCCCGCAGCTTAGATGACAAAATAAAACTGTGTGGAACAGAGCTGCGTAGACACATACACAACATGAAACATAATGGGCTAGACTGATTTTGTAAATTACACAGCAAAAGCAGACAGATGCAGCGATCTCCTCAAATAAGGACCAAATATCATTCCTGGGGCTGGGCAATTCCAAGTGCTCCCAAGGTTCTCACGCTTTCCTTCCTCTTACGCAGTCTTCTCTGCCTTTGCTTCAATGAGTGCCACCTAGATTCTGTTCTATGTAAAACCTAGCCCTTAAGACTTGCCCCTTCCTTGTTCTCTGGGACAAATCTAATCATACTCAGTAGTCCATGAGTTTGGTAACACTCAGGAAAATCTGGATGGCTGAGAGATCGGGTCATACCCCACAGTGCACATTCTTCTGCTAACACTATCTCAGTCCCTCATATTCCACAGCCTTTCAAAACCCTCTCCACACCCCAAAGCTGCTCCCCTGGGACAATAGTGAGCACCATGCTCTTATGAAATCTCTGACTGGACAAAGCACCACAGAGCAGCCTGTCTCGCTCAGATCTATTCCCATCATTTATTTAAACATAATTTCATTTGCTATGAAATTATATTTTAATGCTATCACAGCTAATGTCTACCCTAGGAGATACTACCTAATATCCTTTCAGACTTTTCCATTGTGAAAGCACTTTCAAGTCAATTATCTTATCAGATCATCTCTATTTGCCCTCAATCTCTGTGAAGGCAAGTGCCACGAAGTATACGGTAGGTGGACTCTGTAGCTCTCGGCACAGTACCCACCACATGGTGGACACTCAGTCAATATCTGTGGGTAGATGATGAATAAATGAAAGCGTGAACATAGCTATTATGTGACAAGTCAAGGATCATATCTACTAAGAGATAGAACTGGGATTCAGGTCATATCTCAGATTCCAGGCCCCATAGCATTACAATGTTGTCCTTCTCCCATGGACTTACAGCTGTTCACTAGGGAGGGCTGCAAACAGAGGTAGAGTGTGCATGATCTCATGATTTCAAAGAGAGGGTCAAAGTATCAGACAAGTATTAGACTAAAAGGTTTTGAAGGTTTCTTTCCATCTGCAGTTTTAATGAGAAATCTAACAATACTCCAAAATTTGCTTTAGGTATCTATAAAGTGCAATTTTTCCTCCAGAGCTTATTTTGTTTACATATATGAAGCTACATGAACGAAGACCACATAAATTCAGCATATCTGGCTGTTCCAAAGGGACAATCTAAATTGAGATGTCAAAGTCATAAATTCTACCAACAAACACTCCCTTCCTCACTCTACCATGATAGATGACAAGTTGTTTCTGTCTGTTAAATAATTCATCCTCTTTGGTGTTTACAAGTTACAAACATAAGAAGGATTTATACTTTCATAATCACAGTAAACTCTCCATTTTGAAAGCCCAGAGTCAGTTTTTATAAATGCACTGTTTCATTATCCCCTCTCTGCTGTTGTCACAGAGTGAATAGAATCATCATTCTCTCCTAGAAACCCATCATTTGGAGTCCTACAACCTGTGGGGAGGTTTTAGCTCAACTATTTATTGATTGTTAGACCCGGAGCAAGGCATAAAGTTTCAGGTTTGTGATCTGTAAAGCAGCATTAGTCATGAACATAAATGAGCAATGAGGATCAAATGAGATAAGATGGTGGCTTTCAAACTCATTTTATGGAGAATCAAGGGCAGGTAGAGGGCAAGCCAGAAAAGCTACAGACTCCTCCCCATCCTCCACTGCTCAGACCAAAGAATGTCAGCTTTTAACTTTCCAGATCTTAACTGTGGGCCTTCAATTTCCCAACTCAATGATTTGTCGACCCTATCAGTGGTTGCTTCCTTTATGAACACTGCCTCACAACTACAGTCCAACACAGTAGAGTTCACAGAGCTCATCCATACATATCTCATATCTAATCCTCACTGTGATACCAGAAAATTCTTTCCCATGTGGATGCTGAAAGACTGAGTCCCTCCAAGATTAAGTGACTTGCCATCGTTCCCAAGATGAGGCAGCATTAGCTCCCAACCACGGAGGTGTGTCCGTCCCGCAGCTCAGGGCAGCCTTCACATTCCCATTCTCTCTAATACACAAGATACCATCTTTAATTTGAAAACTGTTTGCCTTTTCAGATGACCTATGTTCTTACAATAAACAAGCCACATTCTCATTTTTCTTCAAAGAATGAAATTTTGGGCTTATCTTAAGGAGAAGGTGAAAACATCAGTTCAGGATCTGATATGACTTAGAGCATGGCCCATGATTCTGTTTCGAAGGCCACAAAGAACACATAGTCCCAGGAGCATGGAGATGGTCCTTCCAGCTCCAGCAGAGCACACTAGGAGGGACAACTGTCCGTAGATGGGAATAAATGTATTGGCAACAAGTACCACCTGGTTTTCTTGTTAACACTGACATATTCTTCTCACTTGAGATAAGTAACTGTCTGGATTTTTTTTTTCAATTTTACATGTTCTTTCCATCACCCCCATAAGCCCAAGTGCCTGTCCATGGATATGTTGAGACATTTTCTCTACTCACAGAATTCATCAACTCATCCATTCATCAAATGAGCAGTGAGTACATTGTCAGTGCTGGCTATGGGGCAAGGCATTGTGAATACCAAATTTATTATAATAAGTTCCTGCCATCAAGATGTTTGCAATCTTGCTAAGAAGAAGTGACTTGTATAAATACAAAACAGAATGAGATAAGTGCCTGAGAGACGTACAGAAAGTTCTAGGAATTCGGTGAGGAGAGATCACTTTGACACAGGTTATCAGCAGTAGTTTCTGGGGTGAGACAGTCCAGGTGCTCCAAGTTCATAAGTACATGGACTCCCAACAGATGAAAATGGGGCAGAGGGGACTATGCATGTTGGAAAGAATAACCAGGCCAAGGAGACAGTCTAAAGAGTTTAAAGCAGCAAAATATGATAGTGGAAAATGTCATATGGGGCACCTGGGTGGTACCACTCAATCATTTTTAAGATAGAAATTAGAATAGATGTCATTATAAGACTATGGACCTTCAAACATTGTTTTGCTTGAGTTTTGGGATTGAGTTTTAAAGATCCCTGACAACACTTACTCTTAATTGAGACACATTCACTGACATTACTGCTAGGCCTCACAAAAGTTGGAGTGATATGAGTGAGCTGATAAATAACTATTTTTAAAAACCTTTTAAAAATTAGAATTCCCACACTGACGTCAACTTTCATAAATGATAACAGAGAAGATTACACTAGTGTCCACGAAAATAATGAATTAAATGAGAGTTCAAAACCTCAAAGGCTTGTATTTACATAATATCATTGCTTTTATTGCTCTAGTGGTTGATTAGGGAGAATGAAGTTTTCTTATCTTTTAAGATATTTGATCCATATTCCTATATTAAGAGAAAGTAACACTTGCACTTCCATAGCGAAAATTAAATTATAAGAATTAGGATTAAAATTTTAAAAAAGTTTCTTTTGCTAAGCATAATATGCTCTAGTTCCATCCATGTCATTGCAAATGGTAAGATTTCAGACTATCACATGATCTCCCTGATATGAGGAAGTGGAGATGCAATGGGGGTGGGGGTTAAGGTGGTAGGAAAAGAAAAAATGAAACAAGATGGGATCAGGAGGGAGACAAACCAAAAGAGACTCTTAATGTCATAAAACAAACTGAGGGGGGTGGAGAGGAGAGGAGTTGGGAGAAGGTGGTGGGGTTACATTATATGTTTAAATAAAAAAGCTTAAAGAAAAAAAATAAAATGCTAAAATCACAAAAAAAAGTTTCTTTGTGAAAATTGACAGATTTTGAAGTGTATATGAAAATTCAAACAATTGAAAATAGCCAAGATGGTCTGAAGAACAATGTCTGAGAATTTACTATGAAATATGTCAGGATTTGTTATAAAACTACAATAATTAATACAGGTATTGATATAAAAGTGGACAAACAGACCACTGGTATACTTACAGCATGAGCTCTGAAATCTCTTTCCCTGTCTCCACAGTCCCTCAGTGACCATCAGGGATACAGTTGTATAGCAGGGTAATTAGAACACAGCTCTGAAATCAGATACCTGGGATTGGATTCCCAAAGAGAAGCAAAATGCTCTCACAGCCTTATCTAAGGCTTGTCCTGTAACCCAGCAATGTTCTTTGACATTGACACTCTCAAGGACACCCTTCAACTGTTCTAATATAAAATGATACATTATAAAGCCCCTTACTCTGATGTAGACAACGTGACTCATACAGTAAGGGGAGGTATTACAGGCTAATAATCAAAGTCTCAGCCAGTTTTAGTATACAAATTTTGACTCTTAAATAGATAAGTTTTATTTCTTTCTCTCTCTCTTTCTCTCTGCCTCTCTCCCCTTCTCCCTCTTTCTTCCACTGGCTCTCCTCTCTACCCCTCCCCCTCTCCCCCCTCTCTCTCCCTCTCTTTCTCTTTTCTGACTGTTTCTCCACAAAAGGGTAAAATTGTAGGAGTGCTCACTCTTTATCTTGGGAAAATAATCTCTTGGTGTCCTCAAGGTTCTCCTAACTATTCCCCATGGTCATCAGCTCTCCTCCCCATGTAAACTTGTATAGCAAAAGCATTCCACTTTGAGACAAACTGCTATTTCTAATATCCTCATCCAGGACAGCAGGTTTGATAATACACAAACGAACCTCTGGAAGTATGTTGGGAATCAATTAAGGGTGAAAATTTTAAAAGAAAACATAAATGATCTACGAAAAATATGGGAAAAAAGGAATAATAACTTGCTATTCCTTCAAGGCACAAAAAGGGAAATTTGTTCCACCACAATGATTTAATTCAATCGTTGTATCTGTTTTCTTCTGAAATGCATAAATAAACTTCAGAGAAAGAATAGAAGAAGGATGTGGAATTGAGAGGAGCTGATCAGAATTGTGCCAACACCTTTGAAAACCTGCTTCCACAACACACAGTATCTATATGACACGTCACTACAAGCAATGAGCGATAGACTAGAGTCAAACAAACAACTAGAAACAACTAGAACTAGGGTCAAGCATAAACCGATCCACATTCTGTCCCATTATCCCCTCTTCAAGAAATGTTAAAAGAAGTCATTTAGAGAGAAGAAAAATATGTCAGAAATTCAGATCTACATAAAGAAAAGAAGACCATCCATCAAAGAAGGAATTAGGGAGGTAAAACAAAAATGTTTATTTTTCTTATTCTTAATTGATCTATCAGACAATAGTTTGTTC
Source organism: Taxidea taxus jeffersonii (assembly GCA_003697995.1). NCBI lineage: Eukaryota > Metazoa > Chordata > Mammalia > Carnivora > Mustelidae > Taxidea > Taxidea taxus. The sequence continues at coordinate 49,894 of RCUC01162152.1, forward strand.
AGAATAATAAAAGGAACATTATGTTTAATTATGTATGCTTATGAATATATAAAATTATAGGAATACAGATTTATAAATTTATTTACATATTGTGTATAATTTCAATATTAATTTAGCTTCATATTAAATATTTAATTATGTATTTAATAGGTATAAAATATATGTATATCTTATATATACAAAATTTTTTGCCTTGAGTAGAACTACCACAGGCTTAGAGAGGATTCTCAGTGACAGTGGACTCAATGGGCCCAAGAGTCCTTTTACTCTCTGCATTTTGTGCAAAATCAGATGCACACAATTAAAGAGCACAGGGGAAGCACCTGATAGCTAGAAATCCAATAGGTCTCACTTGTCGAGGTAGAGAATAACCTAGACCAGATAGCTTCTGGTAAGAATGTACTCCTCTCCCTTCCCTTCTACCTGCCAATTAGTAGACAAGAGAGAAATTTGATTCTTTATTGGAGAAATTTGATTTTTTAAAAAGATTTTGTGTATCTGTTTAACAGAGAGAGAATAACAGTGAGAGAGGGAATACAAGTAGGGGGAATGGGAGAGGGAGAAGCAGGCTTCCTGTGGGGCAGGGAGACTGATGCAGGGCTCATTCCCACATGATGGTCAGGACCATCATGACCTGAGCCGAAGGCCGACACCTAAAGACTGAGCCGCCCAGGCACCCTGAGAAATTTGATTCTTTATATAACTCTTTATATTTGTGTTTGCAAACATTTAACATTTAACCAAAAACAACCATACAACCCTTTCCCCAGCTTCCTGGCAGAAGCAGGACCTAGAAGAATAGAGTTCTAGATATGGGCTTATGCATGTTTATATATAAATAAATTGAGTGACAGCAATGACATAAGGGACAGGAGAGAGGAATTAGGATGATTTTGTTACTGCTAAGGTACTCACCCTACGTATGAAGTGGACAGTATTATTTGAAAGTGGACTTGGATTAGATGTAAATGCATACTACAAACTCCAGTATAACCACTAAAACAAATGTAAAAAAAAAAAGAAGATATAATAAATATCCTAAGAAATTTTTAAAAATGAAATCATATAAAGTGTTCAATTAAAACCACAAAAGTCAGGAAAAAGCAGAAGACAAATATAGAAGCAAAGAATATGAGCAAAAAACAAAAATAGTAATAAATATGGTAAATATGAATCCAGCTATATCAATAGTCACTTGGAGCATGAATGGTCTAAGTGTATCAGTTAAAAGACATAGATTGTTAGAATGGATCAAAAAACATGGCCCAACCATATGCTGTCCACAAGAAATTTGCTTTAAATATAAAGACATATATAAATTAAAAGTAAATGAATGGAGAAAACTACAGCACACTAACAGCAGTCAATAAAAAGTGGAAATAGCTATATTAATTTCAGAAACAGCAGACTTCAAACCAAGAAAATTTGTAAGAGATAAAGAAGGACATTACATAATGATAAAGAGATCAATTCTCCAATAAAACACAGCAATCTTTAATGTAGGCACCAAAAAACAGAGCATCACACTACATAATGTAAAAATAATAAAACTTCTAGGAGAAATAGATCCACTACCATAGTTGAAGACTTCGACACTCTCCATCAGAAATGGACAGATCAGTAGACAGAAAATCAGATAGAACATAGTTGAATTCAACAAATCATCAATTAACTAGATATAATCAAAATTTCTAGGCTACTTCCTCCAACAACAAAAATATAAACATTGTTCTCAAGCTCACATGGAACATTCACCAAAGCAGACTGCATTCTGGGCCACAAAATACACCTTAAGAAGTTTAAAAGAACAGAAATATAATGTCTGCTCTCAGACCAGAGTGAAATTTAAATCAATATCAGAAAGATAAGTGAAAAATCCCAAAATACATGGAAGTTAAACAACACACTTCAAAAGGACATGGAAGTCAAAGAAAAAAAAAATCTCAAGAGAATTTGTATATACATTTTTTTAAATTTAAGCTTTATTTAAACATATAATGTAACCCCACCACCCTCTCCCAACCCCTCTCCCCCCCACCCCCCTCAGTTTGTTTTATGACATTAAGAGTCTCTTTTGGTTTGT
>ML109942.1:5067-48018 GCA_003697995.1 Taxidea taxus jeffersonii
CGCACTCCCTCTCTCTGGCATGGCTGGCACCGGAGGCCCCAGGGACAATGGATCAAGTCCCGGAGAGGGCCTCTGCAGGCCACCATGCTGAGTCAGCCGGGTCTCCCAGGGTGACACAGGTACCTCACTAGCGGCCGTGTCTCCAGGGGGCTGGGCCGCACCCAACGCTACTTCCTTGCTGACGCTTTTTGCAAAAGTCAGGTCACTCTCTGGAGAAAAGTGAAGTGCCTGTGGCACAGCCGATGGAGGAGACAAAGACCCCTCAGGTGACGAGTCCTCGCACCCAAAGGTGGCCTCGCTGCTGTTCCTCTGCGCTGGTACAGCTCTGCCAGAGAAACAGGAAATCTTAGGAGGGGATCTGGGGACGTGTTGGCTTGTGGGCGAGGAGTCTAGCTTTTGGAGGAGGCGTGTCACGTGGCCCCGTGCCGTCCATGGCAGCTCCAACCGTGCGCGAGGCTCCTTCCAGCCTTAAGCCTCCTCGTGGATAAAAATAAAAGTCTGAGGTCCTTTGGCTCTAACCGTTCGCTAGCCTGCTATCCCCCACATGCCTATTTCACTCCCCTTTCCTGGCGAATCTGGTAACTAGACAAGTACATACTCCACTTTCGGCAGCAAGGAGATGCTCTGAAGATGATCAAGCAGGAAAATGGGAGAGTGACCAGATGGGGAGGTGGGGCTTTCTGGAAAGGCCCCTGAGGTTGGCCCTTCAACATGGACTTCAACTGTGGAGGGCGGTGCACTCCAGGCAGAGGATGGCCAGGACAGCCTATCTGCTATCCGGGGGTGTGTGGGGGGCATCACGGCACAAGCAAAGTGGTGGGGAGAGAGCGGAGGGGAGGCGGGGAGAGGCAGGTAGGACAGATGTTCTAGCGAATTCAGAGTTTGTTTCTCAGGAAATCTGGGTGTGGTCACCCCTGACCAACACCCTAGCAGCCAGACTGTGGGACTCTCCCTGGGACCCAGTCGCAAAGACGGCACCAGACCCCAGAGCTCTGGATGGGGCACACCTTGTGGAGCCCTCTGTCCACAGGGCTCCTCCCAGTGAGAGGCCGAGGCCCCCAGAGACAGGCGATCGGGAGAGATGCTCTCCCTCCTTGCCCAGCCCAGCAGCCCAACTGCGGAAGGACACTCGGTGGAGACTAGGACAGTGGAACAAGTAGGTGCCCTCCCTTGCTTCCGAGGGCCACTGACAGGCGCCCGGGGCTGCAGCTGAGCAGGGGTGATGAGCCTCAGCCTGGCTGGTTCCCGACAAATGACTCACCCGCCAGACGAGGCAGCCTTTCTAGTGCAAGAATCACCTTGGGTCCCGAGAGTCTGAGACGAACTTACAGCAGCCTTTACCTCTTACCTCACTGAAGACTTTTTCCGGGGCTCCGAAGAAAGCCGCCGAGTGGACACGCACAGAGGTGAAGCCAGAGCTCTGGGCATGGTTTTAGGGGTCATCACTGGAAGGCCAGAGAGCCGACGGCTGGCGGGTGTGGGCAGGGCTGACATGTGCTGCATACTCGAGGGGGTCCTCGAACTGCTTCCAAGGCTCTGTGGGGCCGCCACTGACGAGCGTCTAGCGGGAGTGCTATGGACAACCACTCTGGAAAAACAAAACTGGAGACTTCAGCGGACATGACTAAACAAAAAATATCCATTCAGCCAATACGCTAATGTGGTAAAAAGCCCTATGGTTTCAACATAAAGGATAAAAGATTCAAGCCTATGCAGGCTGCTGGAGTTCTGCTCTGGGCAGGAAGGGCTGCCCCAGCCCCCTGGGAGGCCCTGGTGTGGGCTTCTGGCTCTTCGCTGGGCGGCCTCTCCGCCCTGCGCGCAGGTTCTGACCAGACACGACGGGGCACCTCCGGGTGGTGCCGTGGAGACCACTGCGTGGGAGAGTCAGAGGACATCTGGAAGTCACCTTCTGTTGGGGTAGGTGTTTCCAGAAGGAAATGCAGGCCCACAGTGGGGCCTGGCCTGGGCTCACGAGCGTGTCCACTCACTCCCAGGGGTAAGGGCCCCTGAATCACATGTGAGCCCACACGAGTACATCAGGGCAGTTGCACAGGATTTCTCGCACATCCCTCCTTCCAGCTTGGGCGATCCATGTGGCATCGACGGCCAGTGGCTCTGCCCACCTGTGGAGCCCGCTGCTCCTCTACAATAAGCGAGTCGAGGCTGTCCTGCCAACATGCGGCCCACAGGAGGGCTGCGAGCGACACACCATCCATGAGGGACAATCTTTGCGGGCTTCAAAAAGAGTCTGAAAACAAACCTGAATTAATATTAACTGGCAAACTGAATCGCTCCAGGGCATCGGCGGGAGAGGCGGCGCCCTCAGGCAAGTAGCCACGCTGCAAGGTTCCGGAGCCCCTGCCTCACTCCGACTGCTGAACTCCAGGAAGAGCAGATGAACACGCAAACAAATACAATCCTCACAGTAACCCAGGGAGGCAGGAACTACTGTCCCGTCCCACAGGCAGAGGACTGAGGGACGGGGTAAAGTGAGGCAGGCCGTGGCTGTCTGGCCCCGGGTGTGAAGGGAAAGACTCGCAGCACGGCTGATCCTGTAAGGGGAAGCATCCGTCCACGCGTGGAGCACCTCCGAAGGTCACACTCAAATAAATGAAGGGCCAAGGTCATCGAGAGGCTCAGATGGCGCGGGCTGGTCTGTGGCATCAGGGCCCCTGCTCTGGCGTCTGAGCCACCACTTGGCTTAACCCACTACCCCAGCCCAGCCCAGCCCAGCCCAGCCCAGCCGTGTGCAAAGCAGCGCCCCCATCCTGGCCGCACGCGGGGCCTGGAGACGCTGCTCCCCTGGGGGGCGTCCTCATGTCCGCCTTCTCTCCCAGTGGACGCGTGCAGGGTGGAGCAGAGCTGGGACAGAGCGCCCAGACAGCTGGTCCCAGGGGGCCGTCTGAGCCCCGCAGGGGAAGGACAGTCCCGGCCCAGGCCTCACACGCGTGCGTGCGTGTTCTGTCTGCGCTGCCTGCTGTGCTGAGTGTGCCCCGTGTGCCCCGTCCCCGGCGCACCCACCGCTGAGGAAACGAGGTCAGGGATGTCCAGGAACTTGCATGAGCTCACGGACCGGGGACAGTGGAGCCAGGACTCAAACCCCAGCCAGACTGACGACACCGCACCGCAGGGGTCCACCGCGGCACGGACCGGGGCCCCGTTCACACCGTGGGGGTGGACGTTCCTGCCCGAGGTCAGGCCCCAGAGTCGGCCCGTTACAGCACAGGCGGCAAGCCTGCCACGGTCACGAGGCAGATGTAAGTGACAGACCGACTGCGGCACAGGCCGCGTGGGGCCGGGCTGTGGGGTCGCCACACCCGTGCTTGAGGATGCTCGGAGACGAGCAGGCTCCTTCTCGGAGTGACAGAAAAATCAAAGGACGCACTGACTCACCTCCCCGCCGACGTGCAGGACTGCGGCCTCTGTGCCCGACAGGACCTCGGTGTCGCGCTGTCTGGGGGCTCACCTGGGCCAGGAGAGGAAGCGTGTGAGTCCGTCACACGTGGGGCGAGTGACAAACCACCATCCAGGGCTCTTCACCAGAAGCAACTCTCCTCAAACACCGAAGACTCTGGGGCAGGGCCCTGTTCCTAGTGTCCCCACGTCCCCTCGACAATGACAGCTGGCGTCACGACCCCCAGTTGCGCAGAGGGAGCAGGCCGCCACACGGTCACAGAGCGGGCTGTTCTGAGCAGGGTGGTGGCTCCCCGCAGCCCCGCCAGCCCTGACTTTGTGGGAACAACCTGACCCAGGCGGATGAGGAAAGTTGCTCGTGAGACGGTGAGGAAAGGACAACCAGACTCCGAGGAGCTGGAGGTGCTGTTAGGGGCCCAGAGCGGGCAGCAGAGGGCAGCAGCCGAGAGGCTCTGGGGCCGGTACTAGTCCCGTGGCCTCCGCAGCTCGGCAAGACCAGCAGACAAATGTCGCTGGAGAGCCACGGCTTTGGGCATCTGGCAGGAAAGGAAGCAAGCTCGGCTCAACACGGTCACCCCGAAGAACCCACTTCCGCAAACACACTGGGCCCTTGGCTGGACTCTACACTTGATCTCCAGGCGCGGCTTCTCCCTGGGGATCCAAACTCGTGCATTCACCGGCCTGCTCGGCATGGCCCACAGGAGCCCTGCGGCACCTCCGACTCAACAGGTCCAGACCGGCCCGTGGGCAGGGCTGCGCTTCCCCGCACGGCCCCCCCCCGATGCCAGAGGCAGGCCCCGGTGGTGTGCGGAGGCCCCTCCCCACACCGCCGCAGGCTCCCCCAGTCTCTAGTTCACATCCTGGCAAGGCTTCCGCCTGGCTCTCCCAGCTTCCATTCTTGACCACGAGGGCCTCGTGCCCCTCAGGGGAGGGCTCTGCTGAAGGCCTAAAGCCCCGTCGCGGCCCCCGCACCAAGAATTACTCCAATCCATTCCTCAGTCACGAGGTGCTGTGGGAGCCGGCCCCTGCTGCCTCTCGGCCCTCACCTCTCACCTCCGCTAACTGGGCTGAGGCTGCTACTGTTTGTTCAGTAGCCACTCTCCCCTTCCAAGAAACGTTAGTGAGGCAGGAGGACAACCTGTCTGCTTCCCTGGCAGGTGAGCGCAGTCCCATGACTGAGGCCCGGGCAATGGGGCACAGATGGGCGTGGCGCACACAACTTCGGGTGAGCCTCCTTGCTCCTCCTCACAGATCCCATCTTCGTGGCTGACAGGTGGAAAGGCTGGAGCAGAAGCAGCCACACAGGAGCACGAGGAAGAGGAGCTAATTACGGCAAAACAAGACAAAGGAGACCCGGGGCCTCCAAAGGAGGCTTCTGGGCCATAAAGGCCACCTGTGCGGGCCGGTGGTGCTGGAAACTTCGAACAGCTGCCTGGAAAGCACATCCACGTGGGAGAGGCTACAACTACCCTCTCCCTCGAGTCCGCGCTGTGTAACGTTCACATTATACGCATTTCTTAGATGAATTTACCTTGACTGAACACCCACCTGTCACCTGCCAGACACCATGCCGGTGCAGGTGGGGAGACGCCACACCAACCCCACCGTCTTACTGATCATAGGAGGCTGCGGAGGGGGGCAGGAATTTGGGAGCAGATCTAGACACGTGGGAGCTACAGAGGAAGAGCTCTAGAAATGGGGAGGGAGCCCAAGTCTGCTGCACAGGAAACAGCTGCACGTGTATAACAGCATGAGTCTCCAAAAGGCTGTGATGAAGATGGCCAGTGGGGACAACTACCACTGCTCGCACAGGGCTGGGGGACTGCCACGTCGATCTGGCCAGAGTGGAGACCTCAGGAGCATATAGCATGTTCAGCAGGGACTCAGACAGGTAAGTGTTCATAGCAGGGCTGCCTGGTCCCCAGGGTAACGGCTTCAAGACATGCCCCATGAAAACTTAAAAAGAATCCACACAAAAAAAAAAAAAAAAAAAAAAAAAAGAATCCATAAAAGGATCAAGTTGACCCGTAATTTAAATGCCTTCCAGAGTAAGATTCAGCTCCTTAAAGCAGGACAACAAAACCCAGATATCAAAATCCTGAACCTAACCATCTAAGAGATGGTCAACAATTATTAAACATGTGTAGAAGCAGGAAAATGTGACCATCACCAGAAAAAAACTTAGTCGTGGAAATGAATCCCAGCATGATAGGGGAGATGGCATCAGAAGGAACAGCTTAAAACCACCATCATAAATATGTTCAAGAATTTAAACAAACACTGTTAGGACAAAGATGGGAAAACTATAATATCAGAAATGAAAAATTAACTGGAAAGAAAGATGTAAACATGAAGATATCACCTTGACACGCCCAAACTGAAACACAAGAAAAGGTGGGGAAACCCAGGGCCTACATGATCGACAAGACCACACCGAGAGGTCTGTAATACTTGTGATTAAAGTCCCAGGAAATGAAGGGAAGCAGGAAAAAAGAATCTGAAGAAAGAACAGCCAAGTTTTTCCCCCAGAATTAATACAAATATCAATCCACAGATCAAAGCAGCTCAGCAATCCCCAAGAAGGATGAACCCAAAGAAAGCCACCTCAAAATTGATAATATCCAAAATGCTGAAAAAGAACAAGAAAGAAGAATTTCTGAGAGCAGCACAGGAGCAATGATGGGACAGAGGGGAGTGACTATGAGACAAGAATGCTGCGGAGTTCTCATCTGAAATGGCGCATGCCAGAAGACGCTAAAACAACACATTTAAAGTGCTTTAAGAAAAAAGAAAGCCAGGCACCTGGGTGGCTCAGGTCATGATCCTGGAGTTCTAGGATCAAGTCCCACATCAGGCTCCTTGCTCAGTGGAGAGTCTACTTTTCCCTGACTCTCCCCCATCTCATGCTCTTTCTGTAACTCTCTCTCAAATAAATAAAATTTTTAAAAAAGGGAGAGAGAGAGAGAGAGCCAAGAGAGAGAGAGAAAACCAAAAATCTTGTGCAGAATCTGTTCAATATTTTAAAGACATATGAAAAATGACCTACTCCTTACCAGTAGCAAACTTGGGGATCTTAAATTGACTTGTAGGGGTGGGCACAGCCCGCGTCCTACAGAGTAGGTAGGAGTCACGCCTTCTTGCACTCCCGGCCGTAGTCAACGGAGAGGGCTGCGACCAGTTGGGGCTGGAGTTCGGCCCCAGGCTTCCCTGTCCTGGTGATGAGGCTTGGGCGAGAGCCGCTGTGGGGGGCGCCTTGGCCCGCTCCGCCAGCACCTCAGTGGCCACAGCCCACCTGCTCTGCCTGCAGGAGGCACTCGAGGGGCCGGCCTGCAGAGGCTGCCGTCCCATCCTGCCTGGCTGGCTGCTGTGCCACAGAGGTGGGGAAGCGCCTGTGGGAATCCTTGCAGGCTCACTGGATCTAGCTGCGAGAGGAGACACAAAATCTGGTTACCACCTAAGCTTTTGTTATTTTTCAATTATGAAGCTATTTAACACTTAAGAGTTTCCAAGTGAAGAACATCATTTATTCCTATCACGAAGATTTCCTCCCGATCAAACACAGGACCTGTGAGCAACATCCTGCATGCCGGTCAGGTAATGTCCTCAGATGCAGGATAGCTCTGGCTGCTCATGGCTTAGCTGAGTGTGTTCTAAGTACCAATCCCAGACACAGTACCAAGACACGTGTAAGTATTCAGAAGTCCCAGCTCCCCCGTCTTCCCTGCTGTTGTCGACAGGAGACCTCTACCCTGGCTGAGTGGCCGGAAGTGGACAGTGTCGTCGCGCGCCCCACCCCTCTGGTCAGGGAGAGAAAAGCGCAGTCGTAGCTGCTTGGTCCCTTCAAATCCCAGGGCGGCTGGGTCACAGCAATCCCGGGCACCGTTTAAAACAGAAAGACAAACCCAAGCAAGTACTCAGGTGCCATCGGGGAAGACTCCTGCAGAAAGCCCAAGAAGGCTGAGGCCGCAGCCCATGCCGCACGGTGCGCACCGGCGTCGCAGTGCTCCTCACCGCACTGTCCCTGTGGACCTCGCCAGCCCGGTCTGTGTCACACGCACGCACACGGTCAGGCCCACTCACGCCCGTCTCGCAGCCTTTACGAGAGGCAGGACTGCAGCAACCCTCAGTACGACCCGTGCTGTTGCCCTGCAGCTCCGGCAGCACACACTACACGGCCCCTTGTCGGGCAGGGACCCCTTTCCCCGGTCACGGCCACTCCCCTCTGGAGGCTGGGGCCAGCCCGTCACGCACTCCCTCTAAAGCCTGGACAGTGTGGCAGGGGAGGCACCGTCCTGCCGTCCGTCCGGCTACGGAAACCACTTCAGTTCTCCTCCCCACCACCGGGCGGTCAGGACTCCAGATCACATCAGTCTGATTCCAGAGAGGACACCTGACCCATTTTGTGAAGAAGATCCACACACGTCTACACAGCAAATAGCACAGGACTAGCGGGGTGAGTCTGGAAGGCACTGGAAGGGACTAGAAGGCTGCTCCCCCCAGCACACTAGGGCTTCTCCCCTTCACCATGAGATGGTGCCCTCAGCTCGCTGAGACCACCATGCAGCCTGCCTTTCGTCCACTCCCCGGTGTGGGGTTTCCTAGGGTCATGTGGCCTACGTGATCTGGAACAGTCCTATTTTTAAAACCTGTGTCTGGTTACATGTCCAGGGGCCGGTCTCTGTGTCCTTGCACGTTCGCAGGGCCCTGGAGCACAGGGCAGCTGTGGCAGGGCGGGGGCCACCCTAAACTAACCGTAGCTGGAGAGTGCCTCGCCTCAGAGGAAGGGAGCGCCACAAGGGCAGGGGCCCTGACACAATGGCACCCCACAGGGGACCCCACAGCGCAGCAAACCCTCCACAGCCTTCTGCGGAGCCCAAGTGCTTCTGTGAAAACGGTCTCAAAGGGGCATTCGCCCTCAGGGCTGGGCCGGGCCTGGCTAGGCAGGGTTGGGTCTGGGCACAGAGCTCCCCTCTGGCCGGCCGCACCTCTGCCGGCTGCTAGAGAAGCACCCACGCTGGAAATCACGGCTGGAACAGACCCCGAGGAAGACTTTCTTGAGAGACCGCCAGCACAGCCAGGTGGTTTCAACAGGCTTCTCTTCAGCCCCAGCTGCAACAAAATGTTAAAAACAAAACAAAAAACCCAGAGTCATTAAAGCGTCCCAGATCTATACCCGTGATCCATACCTTTCTTTGCAAATATAGGTTTTTTAAATAATTAAGCAATGATCATCTTGAATTTAAAAGGAAAGGCCAGGCCTTACGGCTCAAGTGTAGTCTTCCAAGCCATGCTCAAGACGCACCCGGGCCCTTGCTGACAGGCCGATTTCTGGGCTCCAACCCCCGCCCGCAGAGTCCCAGCTGTAGGGCCCAGCTTCTGGCAATTTTAACAAGTGGTTCTAACGCACAGCTCCGTTTAACCACAAGGCCAGGAAAGAAATGGCAGGGCTGTGGGCGGCCGTGTCCGTGCCTGTGAGCAGCAGAGCCAAGCACTGACATCCATTCTGTCTCTGAGGGAAGCGGGGAGCCGCACAGACACACCAAAGCTTGGAGGTGCCGAGTCCCCGTCCGCGGAGCCCCCACCACACGCCAGGCGGTGAGCTCTAGCTTCCATCAAGTGACCTCGTACTGATCCCATTTCCAACCTCCCGCAACTTGATTTCAAAGACACATTGCACGCCTAGCGCTGCCCCCACGATCGCTTGGCTCCCGGGCCACGCCCGCCCACAGCCCCCGCCGGACCCACCTTGTTCGGACCCACCTTGTTCGGAACGGGGAGCGATCGCTTGCCTTGGACCGAGTGGTTTCCCCCAGCTGGCAGGCTGGCGAGCTCCCGGGCCACACTGGACTTGTCAGGGGCCGCGTCCCTGCGGGGTTCCTTTTCAGTGAGGATTTTCATCTGGGAAGGACTGGCTGCTATCCTTTTCATAGGCTGAAAATTTTAAGATGAAATGTGAGAACTGTCCGGTCTTTAACAACATACAGAAGTACCAGGGCTTCAGTGTAGAGCAACGGTGGGCACCATCCATCTTCCCAGGCTGCACACGTCCCTCCACTCATCGGCAGACCAAGTGAACACGGCAGCTCGCTTCCTGCACCAAGTCACCAGTGACAAAAATGATGATGGCATTTGCTTCCTCGTTGACAACAGAGTAGAATAATACTAAGATCGTTAACAGGAGAGAGATCCTCTAAAGCTTTTACTCAATCAAGATTCTTAGCTAAGGACGATAATGAGGAAACTGGTTCTAGTAACAAAACTTTTAAAATGCTGTCTGGAAAGGAATCACTGATTAAAACGTCATTCCTTCTAGCAGAGACGCTGCTCGGTTGTAATAAATCTTCCTAGCAGAGTACTGGGAGCCATTTTTCTCTGGACAGCAGAGTCAAAGAATAAACTTCTGATAATATTTAGATCCAAGGGAATTCCGGGAACGAACTCCGGCTCGTGTCAACAATCCCTTATAACAAGACCAGCTATGAAGCAGCAGCAGCGGATCACAAGGTAAGCATAGCATTAGAACTTCCTTTTTCCTTTACAGCATTTTACAATTGAGATGTAGCTCACGAAACATAAAATTCACCATTTCAAAGTGTACGTGTCAGGGATTTTAGCAAATTCACAATGTTATACAACCGGCATCCACCCAGGAACATTCCTGCTGTCCCTGAAGGAAAGTGCTAGCCATTAGCAGTCACTTTCCACACCTGTCAACCTCCCTGCCTAGACAGCCACTAACTACTCCCCTCTCTACAATTCTCCTATCATGGTCCCTTCCTAGAAACGGGAGCATACAATATGTGAACTCTTGTGTCTGGCTGCCTTCACTAAGCACGTTCTCAAGGGTCATTCATGTTATACTATTTTCTAATATTGCATTTCCTTATTGTCTGAGTCCACCTGTAATCCCTACCGCGGTCCACATACTCCACCTAAGACCCATGTCACTCATTTTAGGCACATCACTTTTAGAAATTTACGTCCAAGTGGTCTCCAGCAAAGAACTTTGTATGATTAAAGGAACGGCCCGACTATTTAGGGGAAGTGACGGCCACCATGTCTCCTGTCCAGGCTTCAGTGAGGCAGACAAGATTTGAGCTCGGATCAGCCCTGGGTTCTGAGGGCAGGGAGTCATGCAGTTTGTAAGATGTCCTTATAGAGGGAAAAGGAGCTCCTAGGCCCTTGCTGGGTGGTTTGCACTGACCCCGACCTACTCACAACCCCGCAGAGCACCATTCCCCTGCAATTGGCTCAGAGAGCAGAGGCCTGGGGCCCAGGTTAGCAGCGGAGCTGAGAAATGGCACACAGCAGGCCCTAACCGCTTCCTCCCCTGAGCAGACATAACGTCAGCAGAGCCTGGAAGCAGCTACCCTTTGACACCTTCCCCCACCCGAGTGCCCTGCCCCGCAAATCTCCAGGAGCCCCAGTGCACCAGAGTTGGCTAGCCATACTCCAAAGACCTGGCTGTACACTGCCACATCAGAGGACAGCTTATCCGCATAACTCCCGGGAGGAAAGTGATCTAAACAAATTCACAGCTAAGGAAGATGGCTAGTGGCTGTTCCGGGAGGGAACTTTTGGAAGCTGCTTGTTAATGTACGTAAAATCCCTAATAAGTAGAAAATCTAGTGTTGTAACAAAGCAAAAGGACAAATTTCATAAGGCATTTAGAAGGAGGTGTTTTTAAGTCATCACAAGAGGAAGGTAGTCCTGCCCCTGTCCATATCCACCCCAAACCTAGCTCTCTAGGCTGTTCCTGCTGCTCTTCATGGACTTTGTTTCTATACTTCTTTTCTTTTTTTTCTCCTAAGATTTTATTTATTTATTTGTCAGAGAGAGAAAACCCAAGCAGGGGGAGCAGCAGGCAGAGCCGGCAGAACAGGCAGAGGAAGAAGCCAGCTCCCCACTGAGCGGGGAGCCCCGATGCGGGGCTTGACCCCAGGACCCCAAGATCATGACCTGAGCTGAAGGCAGATGCTTAAGCGACTGAGCCACCCAGGGCCTCCTTCCTGTGCTCCTGAGCCCTCAGCACAGCTACATTTCCAAGCTTCTCCTTGTCACGGTTTCCTTTAGGGTCATAAACCAAAGGGCTAAAATGCAAGGGAACACCTAGCTCTCCAGACAGATGTTCTGGGATGTGCAAGTGTCTACCTGCTCCGTGGCCACATGAATGTTCTTCCCTCTTGCAGAAAAAGCCCGGGGCTGCACCAATTTGCTGATGACCTTTTTCTGAGTCCCTGACTGGTTTGGAGGGTGAGCAGTACTTGGTTCCGTTGGCAGAGAAGAGCGGGATGAGTGTGGTGGTCCCTGTGTCTGGGCGGGAGCACTTGGGAGAGCCTCCCCAGAGGGGGTCTGGGTTCCCGGGAGTGGCGCGCCCCGCAAGGGGCTGTCTGACAGATAATAGGTCTCCCTCTTAAGGGACTTGGGGCTTTTCTTCGTTTCATTTTCTTTCTCAAATAGGCTTATTTTTAATTTTGATTCCTGTATAAATCTTTCCACACCCTGGCTCCAAAGGTCTTCAGCTGTGACATCTTGGGCTGCCTTGTTTTTGCTCTTGCTTTCTATCTGTAAGGCCAGTAAGTGGGCTTCTTTATACACTTCCACAAATTTTTCCCCAGTGAGAGGACTCCAGGTGAAGTGACTTTCTGAGGCTGACAAGAGAGGTTCTTCAGGAATGTGGTGGTTTACTTCCAAGCTGGCAGCAACGCATCTTTCTTTATGCCCAACGGGTCCAAAGAAGACCTCATCATCTTCATTTGCACTGTTTTAAATAAAAGGATTATTAATGACAATGGCATTTAAATAAAAGACTTCACTGAATGTGGTTAAACACAAGGAAAGGGAAGAAAACTCATGGTTTACCTTGAAGAAGACAATGAAAGATCGAAGTCAAATTTTTCATCAGCCAAGAGGAGAATGTCTGGGGGGGAAAAGTCCAGCATTATTTGAGGGTTGGGCCAACAAAGAGAAAATATTACCAGGCTCTGCAGCTTTAAAAACGACCAAATTTCACTCCCCAAAGTGTACCTTCTGATAATCTTAACAGAGGGCTCTAGATGCTCCAATGCTTTTGTTTTCATTTTAAAATAGCATCAAAAAACAAAACACCAATAAAAAAATAAAATAGCATCGGCGATCCTGGGTTTGCTGACCCAAAAGTCCTAGTCCTCATTTTTAAGATATAATCTAAAATGCATTCACCAAGTCATTCAATTCATTTTTCAAGGCTAGATAAGTCATACTGAGGTATAGACAGTTTTATAGACCACCTGCTTCAGGTCCCCCAGAACTGAATTCCTTGCTTACACACTACATCAACACCTACTCTTCTTTCAAAAACAAATTCGGTAGGGGCACCTGGGTGGCTCAGTGGGTTAAAGCCTCTGCCTTCAGCTCGGGTCATGGTCCCAGGGTCCTGGGATCGAGCCCCGCGTCGGGCTCTCTGCTCGGCGGGAGGCCTGCTTCCCTTCCTCTCTCTCTGCCTGCCTCTCTGCCTACTTGTGATCTCTGTCTGTCAAATAAATAAATAAAATCTTAAACAAAAACAAATTCAGTATTATTCAAGCGCACCCTTGGGACTCCACATGTATTTGCTGATGACCAGCTCTTCTTAAAGGGCACCCTGAACCCAAAGGAAGCTGCGCTTTGTACCTCCATCCACACTTTCACGATAGTTCCTTCACCAGCCCGCCTGGAAGCTCACCTCCCTCTAGCAAACTTCGACTCCCTGTAACGAACCTTGGGCTCCAGGTTAGCAGATCTCTTTCCTGGGGCAACTGCACCCTTCCCTAGCTCCCACACCCCATGCACCCCCATGCCTCCCTAGGGCCTCCCTGCCCTGACCGCTGTCTCTGCGCTGCCCTGCTGTTCTGTAATGTCCCTTTACCCTTCTGGGACCCCAGCTAGAGTGTAAGCTCCTCCAAGCCAGAAAATGTCTAATGCTCTCACAAATTCCCTTATGTCTGGCTAAGGGCCAGACACTTAGAAATGATTATCAAAATGCATTCAGTGGATATTTCCATAATGTAAAGTCTATACAGCACTTTCACAAATCATATCTTATTTGATCCTAAAAAACAATGCAGCAAGCTTACTAAAGTCATAAAAATTTAAAATACACTATTATCATAATTAGGTCCTAATTAGTCACTTCAATTATTCTTAATTACCCAAACAAGGAAAAGGTAGAAAGCACAAATGCACAAACGCAATAAAGAGAAATGACCAGGGACGCCTGGGTGTCTCAGTTGGTTAAGCGGCTGCCTTCGGCTCAGGTCATGATCCCAGCGTCCTGGGATCGAGTCCCACATCGGGCTCCTTGCTCGGCAGGGAGCCTGCTTCTCCCTCTGCCTCTGCCTGCCTCTCTGTCTGCCTGTGCTCGCTCTCTCTCTCTCTCTAATAAATAAATAAAATCTTAAAAAAAAAAAAAGAGAAATGACCAGAGAGAGAAGAAATTAAAAGAGTCTTAAGTTAGCCTGCTCAACTCCATGCATATAAACCTAAGAACTTGGCTGAAATGCATAATTTTCTAGAAAACACCATTTTTTGTATTTAAATTACTTAAGTGGATTTATTTATAAAACTGACTCCAGAAGAGAGAAAAAAAAATCTTCATAGTTCAATTATCATAAAATAATTGCATACATTCATTCAAGAGCTCTGGTCCTTGAGAGAGCACAAGTCCCAGACAGTTTCACAGGATAATTTTGTCAAGTCTTTCAAGAATGCATCATTCCAAAGTTATTTAGACTGCTCCACAGGATAGAAAAAAAGAAACCTTTCAAGTTACTTCTATAAAGCAAGCATAACCATTCCCCAAACCTCTAGTTAGCTCAATAAAGAAAGTTATAGACCAGACTCATAACATACAAACCCTAGAGAGGAATATTAGATAACAGAACCCACCAGCACATTAAAAGAAGAACACATCCCAACTAGGTGAAGTTTGTTTCAGGACTTCAGGACTGCAGGATGGTTTAATTTTACACAATCTAGTGACATTGTTATATTACCAGATGGAAAAGGAAAGCCCTCCATCATGTCCATCTATGCCAATAAGACATATTTTAAAAATACAACATACCTTGTTGACTTTAAAAGCTCTTTATGAAAAGCAATAGATACATTAGAGACACATTTGATCATTAAGGAAGTATCTATCTCCAGCCAAAAGCCAATGTTAGGTCTCCTGGGATAGGATCAGAAGCATTCCTTCTAAAGGCAGGAACAAGTGTACTCTATCAGTCAGGACAGGCTAACTTATGCTAAAGTAACAAACAACCCCCGAGCGTCAAGTGCTGTATTTCTCACTCAAACTCTACGTATGTTGAGGCTTGGGTCCTGCTCCACATCCTTCTCACTGGAGAACACAGGCTGATGGAGCCTGGCCCTTGTCCTGAAGGGGGAAACAGCAAATTTCATACTAGTTCTTAAAGATCTAGAAGTGACACATATCACAGCATTCCCATTTCACTGGCCACCCTTCAAGTCACTTGAGCTGAATCCAACTGCGAGTGGGCAGACAAGTACGATTCCACCATGTACCCAGGAGGGAAAAAAAAGTAGAAAGGAAGAAGGGAAAAAAAGGGGGAATACTGATAAACAGCACCAAAACTACCACCTATATGTAAATTAACTCACAAACCAGCATGAGACTTAATGGTATCTAAAGAGGCAATTCCATGAAAGCCGGGCACACGGCCACGATGTCTGCCGTCAAGATAAGCCCGGACACCGTGCTGGGCACGCTAACCAGTGCGATCAGACAAAGGAGAGAATCTGGAGGTAACAGGATCACAGCGCACAGATGCTATAATCACAGACACAAGAAAACGAACACTACTACAAGTAGTGAAAGGATAAAAGCAGGTGCCTGAGGACAAAATTACCGCACGGCAGTCACTGGCATCGTATCTACAAAGAACAGTGTGAAGATATGGTGGAAGAAAA
Organism: Taxidea taxus jeffersonii; assembly: GCA_003697995.1. NCBI lineage: Eukaryota > Metazoa > Chordata > Mammalia > Carnivora > Mustelidae > Taxidea > Taxidea taxus. The sequence goes on from ML109942.1 coordinate 20,431, forward strand.
GACCTCATTACAGTAGCAGCAAAACCCACTAAATACCTGTGAATAAACCCAACATATGCAAGACAGATAAAAAGAAAACTTAGTATACTAAGTATAACATAAAAGTAGCACATCAAATTAAAGGGGGAAATGGCTTATTCAATAAATGGTATTTTCCCTTAGGGAAAAAATATATAAAAGGAAAAAGAAGGGGCACCTCGGTGACTGAGTGGGTTGAGCGACTGACTGTTGATTTTGGCTCAGGTCATGATCCCAGGGTTGTGAACTTGAGTCTGATGTGGGGTTCCTCAGGCAACGCGGCGTCTGCTTGAGATTCTCTCTCTCCCTCTCCCCCTCTCCCCACTCACGCGTGCATGCACTAGTGCTCGCTCTCAAAATAAATAAATAAATCTTAAAATAATAATAAAAAAAGGAAAGAAAAGGAACAAGAAGCAACCATGAGGAAATTGTGACCTGGAGACAAGAGGTCTAACTATGACAGCAAACTGGAAACCGGAGAAGACTGATTGTACAATACGTAAAAAAAGACATCTGCATCTCTGGATAGCCAAAATCCCCATGAGCAAAGCTAGAGAAACAATAAGCAGGGGAAAATGTATCTGCAGCTCCCGTCTCAAAGGGCTCATTTAAGAATGGTGCCTACAAAAGAACCTAGATGTCCATCAACAGATGAATAGATAAAGAAGATGTGGTATATATATACGATGGAATACTATGCAGCCATCAAAAGAAATGAAATCTTACCATTTGCGACGACATGGATGGAACTAGAGCGTATTATGCTTAGCGAAATAAGTCAACTGGAGAAAGACAACTATCACATGATCTCCCTGATATGAGGAAGTGGAGATGCAACGGGGGTGGGAGTTAAGGTGGTAGGAAAAGTAAAAATGAAAGAAGATGGGATCGGGAGGGAGAAAAACCAAAAGAGACTCTTAATGTCATAAAACAAACTGAGGGGGGTGGGGGGAAGAGGGGTTGGGTGAGGGTGGTGGGGTTACATCATATGTTTAAATAAAGCTTAAATTAAGTAAAAAAAAAAAAAAAAAAAGAATGGTGCCTACGAGCTGCTAAGGAAACAAGCAGTGATGTAATGGAAGACCTGACAGATGACAGCAACAGATAAAATAACTGAGGAAACAAAACAAAGTAACCCCGAGATTCCACTTTTCATCCAGAGTTGTCAAAAACCAAAGAGTTTGGTAAAACGGGCGCAAGGCTGTGGAGAATGACAGTCCACATAGCGCTGGGGAAGGTGTCACTTAGTCGCCCTGCAGCACCTACAAAATCAGAAGCACGTGTCCTCTGGCCCAGCAAGGAGACCTACAGGCGGAACATCCCACAGACGGTCCCGGGGCCGTTTGCTGCAACAGCATTTGAAAAAGCAAGACACGGGACCCAAAGGAACGTGCACCCACAGCAGATGGGAGAAATCAGTCCCCGCCCCCCCAAGGTGGACCGCTACACAGTACCAAAGAGAGCAGCAACGGTGCACCTGTTGACATACAAAGATCACCCACAGAAACCCGTACCACGAGCAAGATGCGGCACAGGGTTCCACCTGCTCTAAGAGAGGGGCAGTCGGCCGGCAGTGTACATGGACTGGTTTGCTCTTGCACAGAGCGGGTCTGGAAGAGCCAACAGACCAAAGACGCTGCTGGCCTTTGGAGGGGCAGCTGAGGGGCTGAGGGAGAGGCTGCAGAAGCGGAAACAGGTTGGGTCCGATCCTGAGGGTTTGCAAGCCACGGCAGGGAGCTTCTATTCTATCCAGAGTGCAACAGGAAGCTATGAAGGTTTAAGCCTAAGAGTTATGGTCTAACCTGTGTTTCTCAAAGGTCAGGCTGGCTGCTGTGTTGAGCGTATGGGAGAGGAAGGAAGCAGTATCTGTGGAAACCACAGATGCACACGGAGGTGCAGGTGAGTTAGTGTGGATGAGGCACAGAGCGGTGGCACCCGGCTGGGGCCGGAAAGAGGCAGGTGGGTCCGAATGCATTCTGGAGATGGAAACCCAATAAAGGGTGACTGACCGGACGCCGCCGCTTCACAACTTATGCTGCTAAGTGGAGGGGCCGTTTGCTTCCCGGGGAGGGCAAAGAGCCGGCGAAGAACAGGCTGGGAGGGCAAGCACATTGGCTCGAAGTGCAAGATATCCGGGTGAAGACGCCAAGGGGGCAGGTGGATACAGGAATCCAGACTCTGGGGAAAGGCTGTGCCCAAGACAAAATGTAGGCCCCGCTACAAAGCGGATGTAGTTTAAAACCTGGGCGCGTCTGAGGGCCCCTGGGGTGGGGGGGATAGAGAGAAACCCCAGACCACGTCCTGGGGAAGATTAGCTTCAGAAGAGGACAGAGGAAGAAGAGCTTGCAAAGAGATGGATAAACCAGCCAGAGAGGCGGGAGGGTTTGTACCTGCATGTCAATGGTGAGCACGAGCAACGGAGGGGCACGAAGTAAGGCTATGAGGGCCGGGGAGGGTCGTGACAAGGGGCGAAGTCCTCCGGCGCAGCCCATGGGACCGCACGCACTCGGGACTGGCACCCAACGGGACGGTACGGTCGGGAGGGAGGAAGGGTGCAGCGGCAAATAGGTTTCTAGACACAAGGAAGATGTGATGAAACTGGCGAAGGCCCTAGGGCCCTCTTGGCAGGACGAAGTGTCCAGGGTACCAGCGCACCGGCCTCACATGGATGTTGCCAGGAGCAGAGGACGCAGGGACGCCCACATGCCTCAGGGGAAAGATAGGAGGTTTGGGCCTCCGCTCGTCTCCTGAGGCTGTCTTCTCACCCTGATGCTCAAGCCAGACGGGGACAGAACGAGGCCAGAAAGTCACGGAGATTCTAAACAAGCCTCAGCAAGCAGGAACCAGCGATGAGCACGAAGAGGAAACATCCAATTCGGTCCCTGCCGACCGGAGCGCCTACCGAGTGCCAGGCGGCGCTCTCCGCAGAGAACCCCTGCTCTGAGGGAAACCCGAAGCCGGGGGAACGGGAGGGAGAAAACCGAAACCAGAGGCCGGACGGATGCACAGCCCTAGAGGGCGGGGACGTGACTCCGGCCGGCGCGGGGCAAACGCGGGACAGAGCTCTCGCCCATGCGGGCACTCGAGCTCCCCGAGCACCGCGCTGCGGCGGCGAGGACGCACCGTTCTCCCCGGGGACGTCCATCTCCGCTTCTCCTGGCGGGCGGGCCGGCGGCGCGTCCTCGTTCCACGGCGACGGCTGTCAGGGAGTCACTGCGGGGAGGCCAGGGTCGGCCGGTGAGCGGGTGCCGGGACCCAGGCCCCCGGCGCGCCCCCGGCCCCCGCGAAGGCCGGCGAGCGCCGCTGCAGCCCCGACCCGGACGCGGGGAGGGGAATGGCGGCCGGAGGCCACGGGAGGTGCCGCCGGGACCCTCTGCCTCGCACCCCCCGGGGCCGCGCGCCCCCAGGCCGGGAGCTCCGGGGCCTGAACAGGACGGAACTCCGCGGCCGAGCACAACGGAAGTCCCCGCGCTCGCGGCTGCGCCACCGAAAGCGCGAGAGGACCCCGCCCGACCCACGGCGCCCCTCACCCGAGCGACGGCGACACCCGGCGGCCCCACCCCGCCCGGGGTTTAAACGCAGCGCGGCGGGCGCGGCGCGGGCCGCCGATTGGCCGGTTTGAAGGCGCTCCGCAACGACGCCGCGCCCGGTGCATCCTGGGGGCTGGGGGCGGAGCCGGCGGGAGGCGGGGCGCGGCGCGCGTGCGCACTGCCTCCGCGTGCGGGGTGGGGGGGGCCGGGCAAGGCCGGGTTCCGGCCTGCAGCTGCTGCGGGTCCGCCGAGGCCGGCCGGGGCTTCTTTGGAGCGCGGTGCGGGGTCCCCGCAGGCTTGGCATCGGGGCAGCCGCGCGAGCCGAGGGGCGTGGTTCCGACCGCAGCTTTCTGTCTGCACACGCAGGGGCTCCGTTGCCCGCGTAGACCGAAGTGGGCGCGCGTGTGCTGCGGGAGGCTGGACGCCCCGGGCCCGCCCGCACCAGCGCGCACCGTCACGCCGCGGCCGCCCGCGCAGCCGGCGAAGCCGAGTGCTGGCGGGGGCCGCGGTGAGGGCCCGAGCTGGCCGAGGCGCGGCGGAAGCCGGCCCTGGGCTCTACAGCCGCCGGGGAGCTGGGTTCCGAGAGCGAGGTGCGGGCGGGTTGGAGGGGTGCGCGGGGCCCCGCGGCCGGGCGTGGAGTCCGCGCGCGAGCGAGAGTCCTGCTCTGCGCGGCGCGGAGCGCTGGGCAGCGAACTGGCCCGTCCGCAGCAGCGCGGGACTCACCGCACTCGCGCCTCGGACCGTGAAGCAGGTGTAAGCAACACCCCGCTCGCGGCCCGGAGGGTGAGACGAGGGGCCCCGCTCGGGACCCAGTGTCAGGAAGCTGTCGCTGGGTGTCTGCGACTGGGGCCGTGGGAGGATGTGGGAGGATGTGGGGAGGAGGCGCCTGGGGTGCCCCACAGGGTCTGCCCTGGGAAGGTCTGAGCTCCAGAGGGAGAACACCGTCTTCAGGGACGGTAATGAGTTATTTGGGGCAGACTGGGTGGAGAGCTGTCCAGGGGGCAGCCTGCCCAGGCCCAGGACTTGCACCAAGAAGGCTTCTATACTGGCTGGCATCTGGACCCCACGTTGTCTCTGGCCTCACATCACCGACGCCAGTCACCCTGTGTGGTTGTCCCTCTCCGCTTCTGCTCCTGATTCCAGCTCCCTGTGAGACCGTGAGCCCCTAAAAGGCATGGCAGGGTCTCGGTAATGTGATCTCACCCAGCCCAGCCATGGGCCCCAGGCAAGAGCTGAGAGAGTGGGAGCCGGACATTGAAGGGGTAGGTGGACAGAGGGGCTGGGGGGGGGGGTGCCTAGCAGTTTGGACAGAGCCCAGCTTGACCTCTGCATCCCCTTTATCTTGTCCTGGCATCCCCAACACGTCTTTTCTATCAAAAGGCTCCCTCTGTAGCCTTTGGCTTCCCACTGCACTCAGATGTGCTGGGTCCACCTGGACCTCGCCTCCACCACCTGAGTGTCCGTCCATGGGGTCTCTTCTGAATTCCATTGTCTTTTGGCTTTTTTTTTTTTTTTTTTAAAGATTCATTTATTTGAGACAGACAGAAAGAGCACAAGCAGGAGGGAGAGAATCTTAAGCAGACTCCACACTGAGCACAGAGCCTGACATGGGGCTCCATCTCGCAACCCTAAGATCACGACCCGAGCTGAAAACAAGAGCTAGACCCTCACCAATTGCGCCACCCAGGCGCCCCAAGAATTCCATTGTCTTTTGCTCAGGTTCCTGCCTAACTGGAGGAGAAAGGTGGTACCAAGCACACCCAGCTGCAGGTATCTGTCAAGAGCCTTTGGGTTGTAAGAAACACAAAGCCAGCGTCAGGCCGGCTTTAAAAAGAGGAGAATTTACCGGCTCGAGGAACCGGGAAGTCCAGGAGAGGGGCTCAAAGGAGGGCACTGGGATAGGTCATCTCCCAGCTGCCTCTCTGGGGTCCTGCTCACCCTTGAGCACGCTGGCTTTGCTGGGCCCACCAGCCCAGGAGCTCCAGGCTTCCCACCACTTAGCAGGGCCTCCTGAGGGCAGCTTTGGGGGTGCCCGTGCCCTATCCATGGTCCGAAGGCCTCCGTTTGCCTGACTCAATCACAAGGCAACTGCAGCAGGAGCTCGGGAGGGTGGTTGGCCTGGGTCCCCACAGCCCTGTGGGCACCCTCACCAGCCTGCAGTGGGTGCAAGGAGGGCTTACCCGAGGAGGGAACAGGGTTCCTGGCTTCGCTGGCCAAGTTGTATCCTCCTTGAAACCAGGAGAGGGGAGGGCAGATGAAATGTGGGCAGGTAACAAGAGTGGAAAGCTCAGGATGGGAGGGTAGGCTCCCCTCTGGCCTGTGTCCCTAGCTCCTGGAAAGAGAGAGCACCTCTCTTGAAATCCTGTTGTAACTACCCATCTTCTGGACTCAATGCCCCGCCCCCATGCCCAAGTTCAAGGAGAAGCCTGTCTCCCCAGGACCCAGCCTGGCATGTGGGAGATGATGAAAGGTGCCACCAGCACAGTCAGGCAAAGGAACCAATTAGCTAATTTATTTTAATCTCAGAAATTTGTCCAATCAGTTTGGAGGCCTCCACTGCCCCTGCCTGAGTCCCTACCTAATTTCAGCCTACACTGAAGGCACCTGAGAAACCTAGGGGTGGGGATTGCCCCTCACAAGCACATTCCAGTGAAATCAGCAGCTTGCTCAGGAGTGTCACTGGGTCCATGTTAAGATGGGGAGACAGAAAACTGGCTCAGATCTCAGTAAAGCTCCATGAACTTTGGTTTTTGCCAGGACAGGGCAACCCTGAGTTCAGTCCACAACCCCTAGAAAGTGCCCGCTCAGTGCATGTGCGCTCGTGTGATTCAAGTCCTAGTGGGCAAAGGAAGCCACATTACCGAGGTCCCTTAATCAGCACCACCGGAGCCCCCGGGGAAGCCCATGGACTTCTCCAGAGACAGCAGAGGGCCACCCACATGCCTGTGCTGCTTTGGGGGTGGTGGGTGCCACAGCTGGGGGGTCCGAGGTGAATCTCAGGGCCTCTGGTAGCTGTGACCCTGGGCAAGTCACTTCCCCCTATGGGTGCTCTCACCCAAAAGATGGGACAATGACTCTAGAATGTGATGGGGAAGACAAAAGGAGAGGGCTTATCCCAGGGGTAGCCTCAGGGGCAAGAGTGTCCCCAGGGGAGGACTCCCCTCCCCCAGCCAAGCCAGCCCCCCCAACCCAGGAGGTGTAAGAATCCCCTGGGAAAAGTTTGCCAGGCGAGTGGCAACAGCACTGCCCACTTTGGCTCTAACTGCTGGCACATGCACATTGGCCCTTGGCCCTTGGCACAAAGGGTTCCAAGATTCTGAGTCATGTCTAAAATTGATGTGTGTCCCTACTTCCCATAATGTTGCTGGTTACAGGGCTTTCTGCTTAAAGCTGAAAATTACTCAACAGCCCTAACAGACTCTAGCTGCTTCTAACCTCAGGGTTCAGGGAGCAGCTGATCTGATGCTGGGGAGAGGCCAGGTCCAGCTCATTGGAGGAGGTGGACGGCAGCGGCCTTTCGGATGAGCCGCTGGGTCAGGGGTGAGTTGGGCTTCAAGGCATCACGCTCCATCAGAAGGTTCCTGTGGAAACAGACAAGGTCTATGATGGAACCTCCTGGGGGGGGGGGCCTGTGGTCCCTGGGCCCCAAGACAGGACAGGCAACTCAGGCTGGGGCTGAGATGGGAAGAGAGGGGACGGCATCACTGCAGAGGGGATGGGAGGGACAGAGACCAGCAGCAGAAGACCTGGTCTTGGCAGGGCACTAGGTGGGTGGGGGGAGGTCAAGGATGAGAAGGCAGGTCAGGACATCCAGAACATGTCGACACTCTCCCCAAGACACATAACTGGGTGAGCGCAAAACCATGGCCTCGTCTGCCTTGGGAAGCTGGGGGCCCATCCACCTGCCAGACAAGGGTAGAGCCTGTCTGGGGGGTGGTCGGGAAGCCACACCTGAGGCTGACTCAGAAGGTAAGTGGCAGGAGACCAGGTATGGAGAAACCCAAGTATAAACAAGTTTTTAAGGGAAAGACCCTGAACAATTAATAGTGGTGCTTCTGTGGGGTGAGGGTGGGGTTAAGGAGGTGGGCCACACTTGGGGTGGGGGCACAGGGTTTCCACCCTGGAGGGGAGGGGAGTGAACTGCCCATCACCCCGACAGCAGCAGGTTCCCCTCCGTGGCCAGCCTCTGTTCTGGGCTGCCCCGTGGCGTGTTGTCCCCCAACACCCCAGTGGGCAGACCGCCCAGCTCGGAGGAGACCCTCCACCCCCATGGCATGCCCCCACCCCGCGCCTGCCCGCAGCCAGCCTCTCTGTCCAAGGGGCGCCACCTTCCCTGCCAACCCGAGATGCCAACTTGCACCCACACGGGGGCCTGGAACTCTCTAAGCAACGTGACCCCTAAAGAAAGGTGTGCGGCTCCTGCTGCTGGCCACGGAGGGGTGAACAGTGAGGGGCGCGTGTCTGAGACGCGTCAGTGTCCCGCCAATTCCAGAGTGCACACAGCTGTCCCGTTAGTGCTGAGAACACCTGCTCTGCTCGGTTCGGAGGCGCTGTTGGGACAGCTGCACCTCACGCAGCTTAAACCCTGGGCCTTCTGCCTGACCTCCAAGGCTCAGCCGAGGGCCACCCCAGACTTCACTGGGTCTCCCGACCCCTCTTCCACCCACCAGGGACCCCATAGCCCCTCCCTGCCCCCTTTCCCATTGGTGTTCCAGTGGGGTGCTGGGGACCCACTAGGAGACAGGGCTGCCCCGTGCAGGGCAAGGCGAGCTGGGGCATGGGAGCTCCCAGGCTGCTGGTGAAGGCTGGGCTTTGCGGCACTTTCTAATTCAGGTGCCCCGCCCCAACACCTCTAACCCTCCAGCTCCTGCTCCTCCTAACCTGACCACTGCGCCTGGTCAGATCTGCTGGTTTGCGGGCCGCCTCTCAACCGCCTCTTCTTCAGGGCACCCTCCCGCGAGTCCCGGCCAGCTCAGCCTCCAGAGCAAGGTGTCCCGGCCCGCGCCCATGGCAAGTTGACGTGTGTGTGTACACGGGATAGTTGCTAGTGTTCCCACAGGAGACGTATGTTCCACATGCCAGGCCCTGGGTCTGCCTGCCCCCTCCCCCACCTCCTGGAACCCAGCACAGTCCGTGAGAAAGGGCGTCCCGGCAGAGAGTGCAGCACGTGCAAAGGCCCAGGCCCCTGAAGGAGCAGGACATGTTGGGTAACTATAGCTCAGCGTGGCTCAGCCGGGAGGGCTGGGAAGGGCAGGAGGGCCGGCCTGGGGGTGGGTGGACCCCAGTGGTCAAGTCGAGTGTGCTAACAGGGAAAACCAAGCACCCCATAGCCTCATTCCTTGCAACCTCAAAGGTGGGAACCATCTCTGGAAGAGGGAGGTGGACATCTCAGGGCAGGCTGGAAGCCCCTGGGGAGATCCCCGTGTGAGATGGCAGCTCTGCTCAGAGATGTCCCCAAGCCTGGCATGGGTGTGAGCGAGGAACTCACCGTGCCACATTCTTGTGGATGCCAGATGTGCAGTTCAAGGCCGCGTGGATCAGCAGCTGGTTGAAGACATCTCTCTGAGAAGTCAGTGGGGCAGGTTAGGCTCGTGTAACATGGGATGAGGGATGGGAGCCCCCATCCCACCGCGGGCAGGCCTGTTCTCGGGACCAAACCTCCCGGGGGTGGGAAAGACGAGGACACCCGCGCTCATGGGCGCTGACCTGGAGAGAGGCCACTGGCAGTGGTGGGGCCTGAGGCCGGGGGCTCACCTGGGCATTGCTGCCCCCGATTTGGATGATCCGGTAGCGGATGGGAAGGAGCAGTTCCAGAACACGGTCCGGGTTCCCTTTCTCGGCCTCCACCAGGGCCTGGCACAGGGGCAGCCCCACATCTCGGGCCAGGAGGTGCTGGCAATTCTCCCCGGGGGCCCTGCCAGCCAAGGAGGTGCCCTCGGTTACCGGCAGGACACCTTATACTGCCCGACTCGGGCACCCTGAGGGAATGGGCCGCTCGTCCTCGGCCCAGCATCCCTGGCTCTGTGCCCGCCACGGCAGGTGCTTGGGTCAGGGGTGCTGACAGAGGAGAAGTGGGCAGGAAGGGGGAGAACAGGGTTCTCTCGACCCTGGCTTGAACAAACCTTTCCACAGAGTTGGACTGCGCTGTTGGGGACCTCAGGCAGGTCCCCCAACATCTGGCCTCAGTTTGCTCATCTGTAAAGTGTGGGTAACAGTGCCAACCTCACAGGGCCGCCAGGATTGCACACCGTGCAGGTAAAGCCCAGTGCTGGAGTTGGCCCCCACGCTGGGGCACACGGCTGTCACAGCCCACATCTCTTTGCTAAGCTGGGTCATGGGGACAGCAGGCATGGTGGCAGCAGCCTGCTCCAAGCCTGTCTTAAAAGAAAGAATCAGGGGGGCCTGGGGGGATCGGTCGCTAAGTGTCTGCCTTCGGCTCAGGTCATGATCCCAGGGTCCTGGGATTGAGCCCCGCATCAGGCTCCCTGCTTGGTGGGAAGTCTGCTTCTCCCTCTTCCACTCCCCCTGCTTGTGTTTTCTCTCTCTCACTGGCTCTTTGTGTGTGTGTGTCAAATAAATAAATAAAATATTGAAAAAAAATTAAAAATAAATAAAAAGCAAGAATCAGATCCTGGAGTGCCTGGTGGGCTCCCCAGGCCTTCCCGGGCTGACATGACTGCCCCTGAGCTGCAGACACCTGGCCTGAAGCTGCCTCCCCAGCTGAGGCCCATGGATCCTGCAGCTCCGCTTTGGGGGCAGGGGACGGGCAGGCGGCTGGGTTGGTGGCCAGCTCCAGCACTGCCCCCAGGACAGCAGCAGGGGTCATGGCTCCCACAGCTCCAGCCCTCCGGGTGGGAGACGAAGGGTGGCTGCCTCCCTGGCCTCTCCTGGGATAGAAACTGGCTCCCACCCATGCCAGGAACCGGTCCAGGGGGCTGTGTGGCCACACCACCGCACCTCCCTCTCCGGCCAGCCTGCCTCAGCAGGCACTGTCCCCAATTGGCAGATGAGAAGACTGAGGCTCAGAGCAGAGAAGCACTTTGTCCAGGATCTCGGATGGTAAGCAGCAAAGCTTTCTAGTTCCACAGCCTCACCATGCCCCGCTGTGGGAGGCAGCACCCACGACACTGAGGCTCCCACCCCCAGCCGGGCAATGGAACGGCAACTCTGGCTTTTAGGGGAACAGCCGTGCCCCTGCGTGATATAGCTGGTGGAGGCGCACACCTGTGTGACGCGTATGACAGCCGCCCTCCACGGGAATCCCCGCGGCGGCGTTCACCAGTGGGGCCTCCAACCCCCGCCTCCTGGGTGGGTTGGGCCGGGGACGGAGCAGACCTCAGCCCTCTCCCAGCACCCCCTGGCCCTCCCAGCGGGGCCCTGGCCCCTCTGCATACTCGCTGGCGTCCTGCAGGGTGGTCAGGAGCTCCTGGGTGGTCCCGGGGTCCCGAGCTCCCAGGGAAGCCATCAGGAAGTGTGCGTCGTTAAACAGCAGGATGTGGTCCCGGCTGTGCTTCTGGGTTATGGGCAGGACATCCTGCCACCGCTCACCCACGGACACCCCTGAAGGTGCAGGGAAGAAACCCTCAGGCCTGGTGTCCCATGTGAGCGTGTCCTACGCACGGCCTCCTGAACCCCCACCCCTCCCCAGAGGCCCTTGTGTTCCAGCTGGGGAGGCTGGGCAGGGGAGCAGGGCTGGCAGGTGGCCTCTGGCCTCACACAGAAGCCTTTGGGCCCCATTTATGTTAACTTCGTATAATTGTAAATGCAGTAGATACTTGCAATAGAAAACAAATTATTAAAAAAAAAAACAACTACTGAAGGGTATTGAAGTTTCTGGCCCCTTGGACGAAGCCCAAAATCATTTTTGAAATTCGTCCTGGGATTACCGTTGGCATGGCACCTGCTACCTAATAAAAGTCGGCGGAGTTAATAAATAACATTCTCTCACATTTGTGTTAGGATTTCTTGGCGCTAGAGGGCCCCTACTTCTGCTCTGCTCCCCAGCCCCTTCCCCTGCCTAGCATCCCTCCTGATTCCTCTGCATTACTACCTCCTTCCTACCTCTGGTGGGGGTGACCCCCTATGGTACAAACATTGCCCTTGACCTCTGTCTCTCAGGCGGCAAATCAGACAGGTCTCTTGAGTCTCTGCTCTGCATGGCGAGGGAGCAAGCGGCTTTTCCTTCCCTCCACTGTGCCTCCCAGCCTCTATCTCCGCAGGCCTCCCTGGGCATGTGCCCGGCGGCACGAGGCTTCAGGGTCCCCAGAGAGCTCCAGGCAGCTTCAGAAAGTGCGGGCTTCGGCCTCCCTGAGCTCAGCCGAGGCAGATGGGAATCCTGCCCAGCCCTGCTCTAGAAGGCTCCCCACAGGCCCGGATCAAAGCCAGACTCTCCACCGGCCTTCCCGGCACGTGGCCTCCAGCCACCTGCCTCTCATCCTTGACCACACTGACCCTGTCTTTGGTCCCTCGCCCAGTAACAGGCAGCTGGTTTCTGTGTCCTGGGGGCCCTGGACAGGCTGCTCTCTGCACATCACATCCTTTCCCACCTCTGCCAGGCAAAACCCTCCAAAGGGCCTCCATGGCTCAAATTTCACCCCCACTGGGAGGCCTTCCTGGAAACAGCTTGCCCTGCGCAGGTCCTCATCCCCACACTGTCCTGCCGGCCCAGGGCCTAGAGTGAATAGAGCTTTGGCTCTGTTGGGCCTGAGGGAGAGGGGAAAACCGTCTGGCACCTGGGCTGTTGGCCAGAAGCACCAGAGCTATGGTCAGAGCTATCCAGGCTGCCTGCAGAGTGTGGGGTGACAATGTTGAGAAACCTCTCTGTCTGAAATCCCAGGAAGTTGAGGAAATGTCACCCTCTTATACTAGGAAAGAAGGCAGCACGCAGAGCCAGGGGCCAGGGGCCAGCTGTGCTCTGCCGGGCTGGCAGGCAGGCGGCGGGAACGGCACGGACCCTGAGCTTACACACCCAGAGATGATGGGACCTGGAAGAAAGGGGAGCAGAGGCTAGAGCCCACTGGCTTTGGGCTGGCTGGAAGGCGGCTGCAGAGCTGGGACCCAAGGCCACACACAGGCAAGCCGCTGGGGTCTGCGGCAGGACCTGGAGTGGCTCAGCAATGAGCTCCTTCCCCTCGTTGTGGGAGGGAAGAGGGCAGAGGAGCCGGGGGGAGGGCACAGGTCTGTACCTTCCATCTGCAGGCGGTACAGCATGGAGCAGCTGTCCACCACATCCAGCATCGCTCCGCTGGCCTTCAGGCTGGGGAAGACCTGGAGGACAAGGGTGGGTGGGCAAGTAAGGAGCTGCAGGGATGGGCCGCGTGTGGGGCCTGCACAGGGCCAGCCCTCAGCCGACAGCATCCACCGCCATCACCCCTCGCCCTCAACTCCCAGAACCAGCCCGTTGCCCAGGGGTCTGGCCACGCCAGGTGCCAGACCTGAAGCAAGGGCCCCAACCCTGAGTGCAGGCCAGGCGCTGGCACCTGTCCCCTCCCGGCCCTGGCCTCAGACCATGCTGGCGGGTTCTGCATTCAGCTGACCTGTCCCTCGAGGCACAGAGGGAGCCGTCCTTGTGTCACCCCACGATCCTGACAGAACTCGAAGGGAGGAATCAACTGACACTTTGCTGAGTTTAGAGGGTTTAGAGGCCTGGGCCCCACGCATTTTTGTGACCCCCCCACAGCCTTCTATTACAAAGCATGCAGGGGGGCTCCCAGGAGCTGCAGTCAGGCTTCTTTTCTCTTAAAAGCTGCCTGGGAGCTGGAGGGGGGGGAGAGGGGAGTCGTGCTCATGGGCCTGGGGCTGCAGTCTGTTCCAGAGACAGACGGTGGGGCTGGTGAGTGGCCTCAGTGCCACGGAACCCCATGGTCAAAAACGGTCTCTGGGCAAATTTTGCGTGTGTTTTACTAAAAAGAAAGAAAGAAAGAAAAATTCCTGTGAGCAGATCAGTGGTTGTACCAAAGATGAGCCGTCTAAAATGACTACAGAAAGTTCCGGGATTTCAGAAAGGACCAACTTAGCTGTGCCATTCTAGCAGTGCCCGCCCGGGACACAGTGAGTACCTCCACCCTGTCCCAGTCACACCACCACTCGGGCAGGAATGAACCCGAGGTCTCACACCAGAAAGGAGTTCTCTCTCCAGCTGCGGTTTCTGGCTGAGGCGGTACTGACGGGCTCAACTACGTGCTAGAGACTAAAAGGCCAACACCTGCCATCCACCGGGTTGGCCGCAGAAGTGGACTTACGTGGTTATCGTAAATGGTCAAGGCGGCCTCGTATTCACCCTGCAAGGATCAAGTGCGCACGATCAACATGGGGTGAAGGTCAAAGGTAACACCGCGCGAGGGGCTGGAAAGTCCGTGGGGGAAGGGGCTGTGCTGCCTAGAGGGTCTGAGGGTCAATGAGCAGAAGCCCCCGTGCTCCGGGAGAGGCAGCGCTGGCCTCTGCTACCCAAGGGACAGTTTCTGTCGAGGCGCTTGTCAACGTTACAAGCTTTCTCATGTACTTCTAGTCTTTTCTTCTATTTTCCTTTCAGTACCTTCAGTGGGGACCACTGCTCTCCTCCAGACCCTGAGCACCGTGGGCCCTCACCTTCCAAGCATCTCTGTTTGGGCTTCCGGGGAGCTTCTAGATTTTCTCTATGGTAAGCACCACTGCAAGAAGGTGCTGAGTCCCTGGGGTCAAGGGTGCTATCCCCGACCCTCACCTCCAGTGGGACCAGCCCTGTGGAGGGTCTCATGGCTCCTTCGGGTACAATCTGGGGGGTTGGGGCTTGGCCGTTCCCTCCAGCAGCAGAGGGCCCTCGGTCTAGATCGTCTCCGTAGATAATATACAAGACACATAATTTCCATGTCCGGACAGTGAAAAATGCCTAGGGTGGTTTAAGTCTGAAGGTGACTTGCAAGCGTGAGTGCTCCGTTCCAACCAGACATTATCTAAACGTGCAAATGCAGAAATTATCCCTGGGGTACAGCAAGAGGTGGAAAGTGACTGATCTCACTGGACGTCCAGACAGGGTAAGAGCAGGCCGTCTTACCTTCTCAATCAGATACAGAGCCCAGTGCCAATAATTATGACAAGCAAGCATATCGGAGTCCTGGGGAAAGAACGAGAACGTTCGAGAAGAATCTGACAGCCTGTGGGACAGAAACTACTGGCTGTGGTTTTGCGATAGCTCCTTGAGCTCAGGAAACGTCCCCTGGGGCCAGGTTGCCTGGGCCCAGCTCCGAGGGACGGAAGACGGGTCAGCCCGCGCAGCTGGAGTGGGAGGAGCAGGGCCGACAACCAGGGAGGCCTCAAGCCCTCCTTACCCACGGGCGATAAATTCGTCGCACAAATGGGTGCAGAGCCCTGCTGTGTGCCCAAATCCCAAGAAAGCCATGAGGATCCATAAGCCCCAGGCTGGGCCCCCTCCAAATAAGGGGGCAGGGGTGACATCTGGATAGCTACCACCGGCACCCGTTCGGCCCCACTGTGGATGCCTGGCCCTTCCTTCTGAGGCCACTGCAGATGCTCCCTCCTCCCCCGCTCCCCCGCACTACCTTTCCTTTCTTGGAAAAAGAAACTGACTTGCCCCTTCCCTGGCCCACGTCCACCCCGCACCTATGCTTGAGGACATCCAGATGCCTTTGTCTCCTTTCCTCCCACCCTGACAGGCCTTAATGGCTGTGCTCAATCTGGTCCTTGGCTGGGACCCCCTCCATCTCCCCACCCTTTATCTGGCAAACCCTTACCATCCTTCGATACTCAGCTCAGGGTTTGCCTCCTCCAGGAAGCCTTCCCTGACCACTTCCCCCTCAAGTCCAATGCCTCCTCTGCGTTTCCACATCCCTGAGAGTGCCCCCATCATGGTGTGGTTCATAGGCTGCTGGGAAACTGCTCACCCCACTTGACTGGGCCTTTAAGGACACAGAAGTCTGGGCTGGACTCTCAGTGAGGTGTCCAGGGTGGGGCAGTCTGAACTCTAGTCTGGGGCAGGAGCAGGGGGAAAGGGAGCCCCAGGTCACAGTATTAACCCCAGGGCTGATATGCCAGGCCAGAGGCTGCCCAAAGTCACCATGGGGGACAGATGCAAACATCAGGGGACTAGCCAGCCTGGGCTGCCTCATTTTACACATGCCTGGAACCAACACCCGTAGGAACTCATTTGGGGCCAAGGGCTTCATAGATGTTACAATAGCAGGTGTACGAGGAGGAAACAAAGCTCAGAGGGTCATTTTCTTGCCCCAGGGTCCAACCAGACCTCCAACACCCAGTAAAATCACAGCATCTGGGGGAGGGACATGAATGGGACATACTGGAAGGCCCTGGCCAGGCCTTCCCTGGGCTCCCTCGGGTCTGCCTGGGCAAGCCCCCAGCCCTCAGCAGGGAGAGTGGCCACACAGTTGCGCCCCCGACCCCAAACTCACTGCTCTCGTAAGAGCTAGCAGTATCTGCCTGGGGGAGCCTGAGGGCAGGGCTGCACCCCACCATCCCCCTCCCCAAGCCCTGGCTCAGGCTGCCCCAGTGCCTCTCCCATCCCCAGTGTTTGTGGATCCTAAGAAAGATCTGTGTGTGAACCTCCCGGGATCATAGTTCTCAAATGCTATCTCACACCTGTTCACCTGCTCTGCCTAACTCCACTCCCACTTCCCGCTGGGATGTCCCAGGCCAGGGAGCAGCTCGGAGGGATGGAGGGGCTGTGCCAGTCCCTGCCTACTCCCTGCCGGATGCCTGGTCTCTTCCGGGTCCCCTCGGGCACTGAGCACCTGCTGCTCCGTGCCAGGCAGGGATTCCCCGCCTTGGCCGGCGGACCTGGGGAAGCCCACCATGGCACAGAGGAGGGCGGGGCAGCAGATCACACCTGGACGGGTGGCCAGGCTGACCGCCAGAGATAACCCTGGGGACAAGCGATGCACACAGAGGAAAGAGAGCTACCTGGTCCTGACCGCCCCCCAGGGACAGAGAGCTACCTGGTCCTGACCGCCCCCCAGGAGTCCCTGCTGAGCCAGCTGGCCGGTGGTGGCAGAAGGGATAGCTCAGGGTCCTCCAGGTTCTCAGTGGAGGCAGGCTCTCATGCCCTGGGAGTTTTCTGCTCTGTGCCTTTACACCAAATGCCCAACCCAAAACCTATTCTAGAATCACCTGCAAAACATTGACAGGTTTGGGGGGGAGCCATGTGGCTCCCGGGGGACACTGTGGCTTGACAGAAACTCCTCTAAGCAGAACACAAGTTTTCCTGGAACTGCTGTCCATAAAGCCTCGGCTTAACTCCAGGGGCTGGCTGGGGTTTTCCAGGCAGGGGACCCGTAGACAAGAATCGTACCTTCCAGTGGGCTTCTGAGGACTGCATAAACTCTAACCCATCCTTGATTTCTGCCTTCATCTCGTGAATGTGGGCAATGGTGTGCACCGACCACACGTCCGTGGGGTTGATAGACAAAGCCTATGTGGGGAGGGCGTGAAAGATGATTAGCGAGAACGTGGATCTGTCAGGCCGCCGGGGACCCGAGGCACCTCCAAGTGACACAGGGACAAGGGGCCTGCGCTGGACGGGCACACGTGGGGCTGGCCCAAGTGTGGGCACCGGGCTCTGCCTCAGAATGACAATGATCCCTGAGTCCATCCCCGCTGAGCGTCCACGTGCTGTCACTACTGAGGGTATCACTGCCCACCTCAAAGCCGAGGAACCGAGCTCAGGGGGGCTGGCCGACTGATGCAGGACCGCAGCTGGCTCTTTCCAAGGCCGGGACTCAGCCTCAGGGCCCCACAGCCTCCTGCACATGGCTGAGTCCCCTGCAACAGGCCAACCAGCCTCTCTGGGCTTGTCCTCCCTGGTGAGAAGCAACAGCGCCGCGGAAGTGAAGTGCACACGGAGGGTCCGAATGCTGAGCCCACTGCCCCCTGCCTCGGGCTCCTGGCTCCCCCTTGCAGATGACCACACGCCTATGAATGGCCTTCTGGACCCATTCTGATGTTCTTACTATTCAGAACAGGAGGCCCTCCCATGACCAGTGAGCTTGACAGTGACCGGCAAGGCAGGCAGGACACAAGGTGGGATTTGCACCCCACGGTTGTTTTCTTCTTTTCCTCCTGGGTTCAGCTTCTGTGTCCTGGGCACCTCCCGAGTGCCAGGCACAGAGCAGTAGGCGGAGACTTGAAGTGGCCCAGCAGACCATCCACAGGAGCCCAGGTCTCCCGCACCAGACCACAACCTCCCCCAGCCCCACTGCCTCGGTGCCCCATGCTTTTCCTAGAGGTAGAGTCTCTGGCCTGGCCGCTGCTGTGGGGTCTAGGCTGACAGGTTGTCCCCAGCAAGCCCAGCCTCTCTGCTCCACCCGCTGTTTGCCCAGGCCTGCCCAGGCCATGTGGGGACGCTGTAAGAAAGGGGGTGTCCTGAGAAGGGATCCACTGAGCGTGCTGCCCTCGTGCAGGGTGGACTCGAAGGCTGCCACTCAGGGTAGGGAGCAGGGGCAGCTCCCAAGGTTAAGGCCCCACCCTCTGTGAGGGACTCCTGACCAGTTTCCTCCCTGGGTCAAAGTCACAAAGGCTCAGCACCACCCAGTAGGCCCCCCCCCCCCCAGCCTTTGCCCCCAGGGCCTTCCCTGCCCACCTCCCACGCCCTAAGCCTCAGCCTATCCCTTGGCTCCACACTTCCTGAATGTGGTGCTCCCCTGCCCTCCGCCCTTTGCTCCCCCTGCCCCTGGGGTTTGGCTCGCAGCCACTAGGCCCACACATAGGCCCACACCCCATGCACCACCAGCCTGAGGCCTCTCCAGACTCCTGTGGAGCCAGGTGCGGCGCACCTCGCTCTCCTGGAGGCCTGGCGGTCACTGCCACTGTGGGGCCCTGCTCAGTGATCTCTGGTGTACTGGCACTGGGGTCAGAGTGTGGCGCCTGCAGGAGGGGGTGCTGCGGGAGAAAGGGGCATGAGACCAACAGAGGAGGGCTCCCCAGGCCACCACCTCCTTATGCCCCAGTGGGGCATAAGCCTGCACCTTTTGTCTGTCCTCTGGCTTCTGGAAACATCCTGCCAGCCCTCGGCTGCCCAGATGGACACCACCGAAGAAGGAGGTCCAGCTGCCATAGTCTCCAGGGCACCTTCCTGTGGCTGACGCCCTGGACAGTGTGGCCTGCTCACCCCAGCCAGGGAGCCCAGAGGCCTTGAAGCACAGAGCCATCACCTTGCACTCGAGTCTGGGCTCCATCTCTATAACCAGAACACATTTCAGAAACCTCACAGCCCTTGGGCCCCCAAAGGGTGCTGGCTGCCTCCTGGGGAGGGGTACTGGGGGCTGAATAGAGTGATATCTGCAGGGAGGAGCACTGGGTGGGATGTGGGAAGCCGGGTCTGGTCCAGGCAGCCTGAAGGACAGCCGTCCAGTGAGGAGGCCTGGCCGAGCCCCTGCTGTGCCCTCCCTGAGCTGCATGGAGTTACGGAGGCTCCAGCCATGGCCCCTCTCTGAGATGAGACCCCCCCCTCATGGGGACAATGAGGAGAGTAGTGCCTCGTGGTAGAGGAGATGAGTAGGTTAAGCAGCTGTGTATAAAGCGCCTGTATGCATGACAGCCCCTCTGTCCCCGGCCTCAGTTTCCACTCTCCTGAGAGGGGCTGGAGGACAGGGACTCCAGGGCCACAGAGGAACCCCAAGCCCCATGTCCACCGCCATAGCCTGCTGCCTGGTCCTGGGCCCCTGGTGAGGGGTACCCGCCACGCGCCCGGGTACCAGCCAGCCCACCAGGACAGCATGACGGAGGAACCCGGCTGGCGGGCAGCACACAGCGAAACCACCCTCCTTTGCACCTTTCACCTGGGTTCCCTCCCCTTGGAAGGAGGCAGAGGTTCAGAGAAGGGCTGGCTGGCAGGAGCCCAGCCCCCGGGTCAGGGCCCTGGGGGAAGCAGTCTTCGTTTGCAGTCATGGGGCATCTCCCTGAAGCTCTGCACTGAGACAGACAGAGCTGGGGGAGCCTGGAGCTGCCTCATGGGGGGCTGCGAGGGAGAGGTGAACATAGCCCCCCCTCGGCCTCATCCACCTTCCTGGCCCGGGGAGGCGGCGTGTGGACTGCAGACTGCGGGAGGGGAGGCTGCGCTCGCTGTGGCCACAAGTCCTCCCCAGTGTCTCTGAGGAAAAGGAGGCCGGTGGGGGGCCATGTGTGCTCTGCCCCACCCGATGGCCCTCCCTGAGGGGTCAGCACCTTGGCAAGGGCCCTCTCACCTCTTTGGCCAGCTTCTCTGCCTTGTCATAGAAGTTGGTTTCCATCAATCCAAATGAATAGATGCCTTTCACGTAGCTGAAAACAAAACAAAGTCTTCAGGAAAAGTGCCTTGTTTACCCCTCAGTATGGGCTGAACGGTGTCCCCCACAATGATGTCTGAACATGGACCCTAATTTGGAATTAGGATGTCTTCAGATGATGCAGTGGAACTGAAGTCCTACGGGCCCCAAACACACACACACACACACACACACACACACACACACACATACACACACCCTGGAACCACAGAACACAGGCAGATGCCGGGGTGGCACATCTCCAGGCCAAGGAGCTCCAAGGACTGCCAGCTACCGCCAGAAGATAAGGAGAGGTGAGGAGTTGAGGAGGGGTTCTCCCCTGGAGCCCTCAGGGGGAGCATGGCCCCGCTGATGCCTTCATTTCTGCCTTGTGGCCTCCAGAACGCTGAAAGCATGAATGTCTGTTGTTTTAAGCTGCCTGGCTTGTGGCACAGTTATGCCAGCCCTGGGAGATGGGACCCCCTCCCCCTCACCAGCCGGGCACCACCCCAAGTCGCTGGATACTCTGGCCGGTGGGGAGTACCATTACCACAATCACCCGACCCCCAAGCCCTGTCTCTAGAGCAGGCCCCTTGGCCATTCACACTCTACCCCCATGAACACAGGGTCTCCCCTGAGGATGCCGGGGGGCCATTTCCTTCCTGTCCGACTGGGGGCACCCATCCAGAAGCACAGCCCAGGACGCCTCTCGGGGAAGCACCAGTGAGTGCAGGCTGGTGGTGGCTTCTAGGCGTGCCCAGCCCCTGGCCTGGCCTGACCTGCACTCTCTGGGCAGCTCCTCCCCAGACCCCAGCTCCTAGAGGCAGGGACCCTTCTGTCCTGCACCCCCTTGGCTCAGCGCCAGCCCCAGATGGGCCTGAAGACACTTCCCGGGATAAATGGGCACTATGATTTCTCAGCCGTAATCGCCAGCACAGAGTACCGGGCTGAAAGAGGCATTCACTGCTGGTGTTAGGAGGGACTATGGGAAAATGAGATAGAGTCATGGAGTTCCTATTTGTGACTCAGACATTATGCTTACTACCATGCACACACGCAAAGCCTGGCTCTCATGACTCACAGAAGCCGTGTCCTAGCACGCCGGCTTTCAGACTTTCCTTTCAAATATTTATTTCTTTTAAACACTCAAGTATTTATCTTAAATATTTAAGTATTTCTTTAAATATTTATCGGGGTCGTTTAACCTGCAACATTTATACGCGTGCGGAATGCTCATGGTTTACCCAGTCCTGTTGGGCTCTTGTGATGAGGTAATGTCACGGCCCCACTTGGCAAGGCTATGGCACCCAGTTGCTTGGCCAGACAGTATCTAGGTGCTTTCGTGAAGGTGTTCTTCAGGTGTGATTAACTTTTGAATCTGTAGACTCTGAGCAAAGCACATTACCCTCCATAACATGGGTGGGCCTCATCCAATCCGTTGAAGACGTCAGGGAAAGGAGTGAAGTCCCTAGAAGGAATTCTTCCACTGCTGGATCCCGTAGACTGCTGGCCCGGTCTGCGGGTTTCAGACTTTCTTGCCAATTTCCACATACACACTCACGCTCACTCACATTCACTCTCACACACACACTCACACTCACACACACACGTATGTGTACATACAAATAAATGATACGGCTACAGATATTCATACCCTCTTCGTTCTGTTTCTGTAAAGAACCCTGATAACACAGCTCTCTAATCCATGAGCCCATCTGTGATGGACACAATCACCGTGTGATTTTTAAATTTTTACTTTTATTTATTTACTTGAGAGAGTGAGAGAGAGAGATCATGAGCAGGGGGGAGGGGTAGGAGAAGCAGGCTCCCTGCTGAGCAGGGAAGCCCAAATCGAGAGTCCATCCCAGGACCCTGAACCATGACCTGCCTGAGCAGAAGGCAGCGGCTTCACCGACTGAGCCACCCAGGCGCCCCCATCCTGTGATTAGACACGTTAGGGGCCATTCTGTGTGGTGGTCACTAGGGCGGCTCAGGTACTCCAGGCCTCCCTCTCCTCCCAAGCACAGAACAGAGATGCACTTCCTGCCCTCCCCTGGGTGGGTGGCCAGCTCCGGCCGACAACTTGGAAGTGACAGAGTGTGTCCCTTCCTCTCTGATCCCTGCCACTGGGAGTTCCCCAGGGGTGCCCTCTTCTCTCCCTCAGTGATCTGCTAGATCCTCTGGCTCACTGATGCACGAGGGAAACAAGGACAGGGTTGCAGAGCCCTCAGCCCTCCCATGACAGGCGTGTAGTAAATGTGAAACGGGCCTTTGGAGAATCAGATCTAGGAGCTACTTGTTACTGTGGCAGAACTACCCTGGGCTGATGGATACACACGGTACTGCCCCACCCACAGGGTAAGGCGGGATGGAGAGCAAACCGAGAGACCTCTTCACTTGCAAGGACAGGGAGAACTGCCACAGCAGATTCAGTATTTTTAGGGCAGGGCCATGTTTTCAGGGCAGAGGAGAGAGAAGAAGAAAGAAACGACATGATTTCCAGCTGGCACGTACCTGCTCAGGGGGATGCTGGGTGTCCAGAAGGGGTAAATTCGGGCCACAGAATCTCGCATCTGCTCCTGGTAGCCCAGGTAAAAATAGGCATCGTGGGAAAATTTTAGGGCTAACATGTCCGTTGGGTGGTCCCAGAGGATCTGTTCCCATAGTTCACAGGCTCTGGAAAAGTTCCTGCGAGACAAAGAGAGATTTCTCAGCAACACTGGACATATAGTTTATCCACAGGAGGCAAGAGAAGCCCTCGCTTCTTGCCAGTCTGCACCAGTTCAGCAGAAATGCATATGATATATCAAAGAGGGGAGGGGAGAGGGAGGGAGGGAGGTGGGGTAGAGAGAAGGAGAGAGAGAGAGAGAGAATGTACTTTGTATACACCCACACACAAAAGTTTCTATGCTAGGTTGTGGCTCAGAAAATTGAAAAACCAGTGGGAAGCTTTACTCTGAAATTCAAAGCAACCAGAAACTTGTTTAACAAGTTGCCAAAGCCGATGAACCAACAGCAGGAAGGCTGTAGGGTGGGGGGAAGCCCAGCCCGGGTGGGCTGACCGCTGGCACTGACCCAGCAGAAAACTTGCTTACTGCTTTGAAAGTCACATACCATCCATTCAGGTCACCTAGCTGGGCAGAGCGTCGACCCTGCCTGAGCAGGAGCACTGACTGTCCCGGAGAGGGGCTCCAGGATCACGACATCCACACACAGGGGGACAGCTGTGGGACAATGGAGGCAGGGGACAACCTGGAAGGCCACAGCAGACGCTCACGAGAGTGTGTATTAGCATGTATTACGTATGTGTATGTATTAAGGATTTCTCTAAGGTGGCCCTATTATTTCTGCAACAAACATAATAACCAATTCATTTAGAGAAGTAAAGTAAGCTGCTCTGACGCCGATTGGAAATCCTAGCCACCCGTCTCCTCGTCTGTGGTCAGGTGCAGGCACGGCGGGAGGCAGGGTGAGAACCACCTCAAGCCCCCCTTGCCGAGGGTACTGGGTGACTGCGGCATCGCCCGGCCGGGGAGGCCCTCACCCCTTGGCAAAGGTCTCCACTGCAGACACGTGCAGCCGCTCCCGCTGCGTCAGCGGCCGTGTTTGGGAAACCTCCACCATTGTCTTCACCGCCCGATCCAGCTCCCTGTCCAGCCGCACGGAGCTTCCAGTGCCGATCAGCACGAGGCCGTTGGAGATGGCGTGACCCATCGCTGGGGAAAGGTTGGAGAGCAACAAGTGACTCTGATGGCCCCGGCCCGGGCCAGAGGGTGAAATAAACACCCCCATCCCAGGAGGGCCTGGCCCCGCGGCTGGTGCACTGCGCGCTGGGCCCCCGCTACAGCCGGAGCTCAGCCGGGACCCTGAGCGGCACGCGGAGGAGCGGCAATCTCCAAGGCTCTCTGCACCTCCGCCAGTGTTTTCTAAGGACGGCGCTGCGGGGCGTGCCAGTGTCTGCAGCATCTCCCCTCACCCCTTCCCTGGGTGAACTGGTCAGGGGCTGCCTGTGGGCTCCCATGGTCCCCCAGCCCCGATTTCCCTCCTCTGCCAACACTCACTACCACCTGCACAGAGACGCCAGGCAAGGGCTCAGCGGACGGTCCAGTGGTCTCTGGAGCACAGTGGGTCTGAGCCACGCCCATGCACAGAGGGCTTGGGGGTGGGGTGGGGGATGGGAGGGTCTGCCTGTGGCCCTTGTAGCAACCTTGCCAGCAGGTCTGCAGACCCCCAGCCTGACAGAGCCAGGGTGTCTGCTGGCATTTGGAACTCGGTCACCAGCCCAGGCCCAAGACCCAGGACCCAACTATACTGTAGTATTGGGACAACCCCTGTGGCCCCTGCTTCTATCCCGGGGCCAGAGGTCTGCTCAGCGTGCCTGAGCACACTCCTGACTCCTGGTCCCCTGTAGGCTGGGCTCAGCTTCCTTCTGCCCCCATTCTGTGCACCCTGTCCTCAGCAGGTTCCAGAGTGCACTGAGCTGGCCTACCTATGCCCGAGGCACGCACGGCTTACCTGGAAGGCAACTATGCTCACCACTACACCACCAACACCCACATGGCTTATCTGGGATGCCGACTTCTGTCCCCAGGTCTCTGTGGCTGAGGCCTCACCAGGGGCCCGGAAGGCTGCCGTAGCTGCCTCTCGGGCTCCGGAGACAGGTCCAGGATACAGAAAGCCTTATGTGGTCCCAGCCACCCAACTACCAGCTGGGTCATTTTGGATACATTTCTCATTCCCTTTCTTCCTCTGAGAAATGGGATCAGTATCTTCCATGCAGAACTGACCAACAATGAGGGGAAAAAATTAGGAAGATGCCTTCTGGGGAACCTGGCGTCTGTACAAAACCAGCTGTTATTCCAAGCTCGACCATGGCTGTCGCCTTCCTGCCCTCCCTCCGTGCAAATGCCAGCCCGATCACTGCCACCAGCCTGCCATCCCCGTGCCAGCTGAGTCTCGAAGTCAGGGAACCAGAGAGGCGCTGGACCCACACGATGGGGCTCAACTCAGGGACAGCATCACTCACCGAAGGTTGGATCCGCAGCTTTGAGCTTCGACAGGCAGCCTTCAATGCCACCAAGACTTCTGTCGTTGGTCCATCTGACGTACTGAAACAGAAAAGACAGAACAGAGCTGTCCCCCGGAGTCCTTAGTTCGTGTTGAGGAAGGCATGTGTCTCAGTCTGGATCTTCTCTCTAGATAATTCAGGATTTTACAATCTGAACTCCAAGCGACCACACCTGGGTTGGTCTCATGTGAAAAGACTGAACACCCAGAACTGAAGGCATGTTTTCTACAAACGATCGGGTCACCATTTTCAGAAAGGAAAACATCTAAAGGAAGCTTCTTCCTGACAGGTGACCTGCCCAGAGCAGCGGCTTCTTTAGCCATAAGATGGGCCTTGAAATCCGGTACCACAGTAGGAACCTTCCCACCTTTTATTCATTCCTTCCAAAAAAGAACTTTATTAAACATTTAGGGCAAAAAGTTAGAAAGAGGCATGAGAGCCCAATGATCAAACTCAGTCTCACCCCCATTGGGTAGATCTGTTTCTGATCCTTTTTTCCCCAAAAATGCTTATTTTGGGGGACACCTGCATGGTTCAGTTGGTGAAGGATAGGACTCTTTTTTTTTTTTAAAGATTTTATTTATTTATTTGACAGACAGATATCACAATGAGGCAGAGACGCAGGGAAGCAGGCTCCCTGCCGAGCAGAGAGCCCAATGCAGGGCTCGATCCCAGGACCGTGGGATCATGACCTGAGCCAAAGGCAGAGGCTTTAACCCACTGAACGACCCAGGCGCCCCGTGGGATAGGACTCTTGATTTCAGCTCAGGTGTTGATTTCAGGGCCATGAGCTTGGGCCCCACATTAGGCAAGAGAAAATAAATAAAATAAAAATACTCATTTAAAAAAATCCCAAAGCCATAATAATACACTAGATTTTATTTTATTTTAAGGTTTATTTATTTATTTATTGAACAGATCGCAAGTAGGCAGAGAAGCAGGCAGAGAGAGGGGGCGAAGCAGGTCCCCCCACTGAGCAGAGAGCCCGATGTGGGGCTCGATCCCAGGACCCTGAGATCATGACCCAAGCCGAAGGCAGAAGTCTAACCCACTGAGCCACCCAGATGCCCCAAAAGACTGGATTTTAAAATGTGTCTCATCACGTTTGTGTAGATGTCTAGACATCACGATGTCTAACCTACATCTTCACAGAACTAGCCAAGCGTGTTTTCCTAAGACACAGGGGAGGCAGTCTAACACAGACTGGCACAGAAACCCTGATCCATGGGACAGAATATACACAGGCCATGCGGGGGTGGGGGCAGACCACGCTACATTGAGGGCTCGGGCTGTGTAACAAATCAAGGGCTCGACCAAGGCCAAAAGGAGCAGAAACAGAGCTCGCAAGCACACAGTGGAGTCCTGCAGCAAGCTAACGGCATTTCACCGGCTGTTGCTTCTGCTTGGGTTTCCAAAAGCCTTTTTGGTCCTTATGTCATGTGGATGGACTTAGTAGGCAGTGCTCTCCCATTGTTCATGATAAACACCAGGTCTGGGGATTTCTATTGGAATATACAGACCCAAGTGCATGCTGCTTCTGTCCTACCTGAATGCACGAGCCAGCTCGGCTCCCTGGGCCTCAGTTTCCCCGCCTGTCAGAGCAGCTGGACTCCACCTCTGAGACCCTCTTACTTCTAAAACTAGAGGCTCCTTCGTTGGTGTTGGAAATAGCTGGGAACATGGTGGAGGGGCTCGGAACAGTCAAGGTGAGAGCAATATAGTCAAAGATTCGCTCCAGTACAGGGCCCCAGGCCCTTAGTGGAGGGGACCTATATCAACCCTCCACAGGCCACAGGGGGATGCCTAGGGAGGGTCAGCACCCTCATAAATATCCCACTGCTGTCTGTCCCCCCTTGGGGCCACCTCTCACCTGTGCCATGGGTTGGCAAAGATGCTTCCAATACCAGGCCCCAGAGTACATAAATTCCACTGTAACCAGCTCCTAAATTCATCATGAAATGGAAAACAGCATGCGCCATTTTCCAAGCTGTGGGCTGTGGGGATTGAAAGCATAATGAAGCATGTCTGTGTCCCCAGGATGCCCTACTGTACCCAAGCTGACCAGGAAATTTGGGTCGCCACGGAGCTGATGGGCTTCGCTGCTTATACAACCAGAGTGCTGATAAAGGTTAGAAGCTTCGAGTGCGGCGCCCACCCGTGGTCATCATTCAGCAGCCTTGCATGAGAGTGCGTCGGGCCATAAGTGCGTTGGGCTAGAAATCCAAGCCCCCCGTGTTAGATGGGAGTGCGGGGCACAGCTGCTCACTCGCCTCAGGGCCGCTTACTTGCTGGCATAAATAAATGTAGCTGCTGGGGATGCCAGAACATTTAAACATGAAAAATATGTTCCCTAAAAGCCTTCAGTAATTTTCAAACCCGCACTGTGGGCCTTCAGAGTGGAGACCACCGCATTGCTCGGGAGGCATACCTGGGTCAGGGTAGCATCGAACAGCTTGCAGGCCTCGTTGCTTGTGGTTGAGAGTGGGAGCCCGGCATCCTTCCACGCCTACACACAGCGAGAAGAGAACACCCCTGTAATCCTCCAAATGGAAACATAACCCCCAACCCCCAAGCACAGAGGATCTCCAAATGCGGAAGTTTGTCACCCAGTCTGGGTTTCCAGAAACCCCAGCCTTGAGGGCATGGACTCTCCGATGTCAGAGACAGTGCAGAGCACACCAAGCTGAGCCCTGGGTGGGCGAGCCTCAGGTAAACTCCAGGG